>JANHAO010004966.1:0-23315 GCA_026873985.1 Saraca asoca | reverse complement strand
TTTTATAAAAATAAAATAGAGTATTTATTATTTTATAATTATTAATATAAAATAATATTCTTTTAATTATTTTTTAATTTCTAATCATATTTATTTATGATTAGAGAATAAATGTTGACTTGCCATAACCAACCAGATTTTTACTATCTTACCAAATTTATTAGATGTCTTTGCCCTTATTAGAAATTAAAAAATAGTTAAAAAAATATTTATTTTTATAAAAAGCCCCCCATTTGTGTACGCACCAAGCAACAAATTGTCAGAAGAAGCTTGGTCGTAGCTAACCCAAAGGAAGGTGTTTTCATACAGAAAAAAGTGTGTGGGAGAAGATTGGCAAAAGGCAGCAAGTTGAAGGGCAAATTTGGAAGAAATTTAGAGAAGCTACAAGCTTCTCAGCCAAACGATACTAGAAGTAGCATTTTAAGGAAAGCTACAAGCTACTGAAATAAGCTTGTTTACCAAACAGCTCTATTTTAGTCAAACAAGCTTATAAGCTAGTCAAATAAGCTATAAGCTAACTTATATGCCTTACCAAACACAGCCTTAATAAGAATCACATTTGATAGCTAAGTTATGTCTTGAACCTTTGTGATAAAGCTCGTTGTTAAGAGCTTAGTGACCTTACCTTCAATTCCTTTTTTTCCTTTCCGCATGAAATTGCACTTCTTTTGTTGAGTTGGCTTTGCATTTGTGTCTACAACCAACTTATGGGTGGTGACTTGGTAAGCTATTCCTGACATATCCACTATATGTAAAAATTTCAATGTTTTCTTTTATAAGTCTAGAGATGACTTCTTCTGCCTTTTTGCTTCGAAATTACACTTCTTTTACTGAACTAGCTTTGCATTTAGGTCTACAACCAAATTATAGGTGGTAACTCGACGAGCTATTCCTGACATATCCCTTGTTGTCTATGTAAAAATTTCAACATTTTCTTTTATAAGTCTAACGAAGGCTTTTTTCTAGTTTTGCAGCATTTTTGTGCGGAAACAGATTGTTCTCTTATCATCTAGTCTAAAAATTTGAACTTCCTCCAACTTTTCCTCTAGTATTGGGTTTACCTCTCACTATCCATTGTCCTTGGGGTCTATCACCTTAATCATTAAAGCCTTCTTACATTCCAATATTTCTGCTAAGATTGGCAAGGGTAGCTTACTTTCACTTGTCATTGTCACCTTCTTTAAGCTATTATAATAATATCGGTGAGCTACTTCCTGATTTGTCCAATTTATCTAACATTTCCAACCACAAGAAATTTCATCAACAAAAAAGGGCATACACAATGGCCTTATCCTTGTTTAAGGTAGTATATCCTAATATTGTATTATAGTTTAAATTAGGACTTTTCATGATGAGGAAACCAACATCCATGTCTTTTCATAACTTGTCGTTGACTCGTAATGTTATGTGTCCTTTCATATTCACTGATTACCCTAAAAAATCAATTAAAGAACCACCATAAGGTGTTAGCTGTTGGTAAGGGATAGCTAATGCCATAAAGACATGTTTATAAGGGATGTCATTTGAACTCCCCTAGTTAATCAAGATCCTATTTATTCTTTAGTTGTGTACTATGGCTATCATGACCATAGGATCATTGAGGTCCCTGATAATGTCACCATAGTCCTTATCTAAGAACAAAATAATTGGGGATGGCTATTTATTTCTCACCTCTTGGTAGCGTCTACATTCATAAACACCTAAATAGCTTTCTTTCTTGCATTGGCTAAGAATCTTCCTCCCATAAATGCTTTTGTAATTGCTTCCATCATATCAACCGATGGTAGATGTTCACCTTGACCAAGTTATGGTCTTCTCTCATATGGCTTGGCTCTCTACTGGCCTATGTTGTCTCTTTTCTCATTCAGACTTCTCTCCAATTAATTATTTTGCCTTCCCACAATGAAGTCTCTTTCGCCCTTCTGAAGATATGAATCCAATTGTCTCAGCTTGATGAGATTTTCTATCTCATCCTTCAACTTGATGCAATCCTCCATATCATGGTTGTAGTCCCTATAGAACCTGTAATGTCTGCTTTTGTCCACCAGGATAAAGCCATTTCACCTTTCCAGCTATTGTACAAGTAAAGCAACATTGATGTCCTTAATTATTTGAGCTCTCAAAATTGTTATAAAGGTGTAATTATGGTAATGTGTTCTTGTCGAGGATCACCTTCAAGGCTTAGATTTGTCTTTCTTCTCTTTTTAGTTTAGGCTGAGGCGGGAGCTATTTAGATGGTCTTGTATTTTATTGTATTCTTGGCATGCTCAACCTCCTTTGCATAATGAATTTCACTAACCACTGCAAGAGTTCAACCATCATGGTGGTTGGGTGTCTAGCCAACAGCTATAAAAAATCACAATGTTAGAGTCTAATGACTATTGTATGAACGGTGACTCTATTGAGAAAATCTTTAATCTCTATATTAATTTTGTTGAAAGGGGGAAGAAAATCCTTAAGACTTTCCTTTTCGCCTTGGGATAACTTGAAAAAGGAGGTAGAGGTTTTCATATAGGTTTTGCTTTTGGTGAAACGGGTTAAAAAGGCTTCAAATAGTTGTCAGAATCGAGATATAGACCTAGGGGCAAGTGATGTAAACTATTTTAAAGTTATCTTTTTCAAGGTGGTGGAGAAGGCTCAATACACAATAGCGTTTTAAGCATCAAACAGTAAATTGTCACCTTGAAGGACTCAAGGTGGTCTTGTGAGTTAGTGGTTCCAAGGGGTTTTGAAGTTGGGTGGAAAGGGTTGCCATAATATCTTGGTGATGATGGTCTATGTGGGGGTTGCTAGTAATAACCTTGATATGGTTAATATTGTTGTTCATGATAATAGAATTATTAGTGGCTAACTCTACCACGAGCTCCTATGAGGCTCAATGGGTTGTATTTTTTATCTTACTAATTTTTGTGCTAATGTTATCCCTATTGTTGCTATCATTATTCATTTCAGACTCTTTACTCCCTATCATTTACTTGATACATTTGGCATAACACTTCCTGTCACAGCTATCGAATCTTGACCATGAGAGCCTACGACTGGAACTCAATATCCAAGTTATAGCCAACCACTTGTTCTTTATCATGGGCCCGACACTTCTAATTTTCATAGTTATAATGGTCATGGTGTGGTGTTTGTGGTGGGCTAGTTTAATTGATTTGGTCATGGTGGAATGAGTATAGTGGTTGTTGTCATCATTGTTGGAGCATGCAATGAAATGGCTCATTAGGTTTGCTTGGTTTAGACTCTTCTAACTGAAGTGGCAGAATAACCACAAACAACACCAATGATAAATGTATTGCCTATAGGAGATGGTGTTGGTGACCTGCACAAGGAGAAAAACATCAATGACAATGGCCGGAGGTCGTCAGAAGAACTCTAATGCTTAAGTCAATAAAGGTATACGCAAAAAGCTTATAATAATATGTTTTAGGATTTTAAGAGTATACTTGGTGACCTTATCTAGCCATGCAGTCAGGGATAAAATAGTTCAAAGGATTGGATAAAGCAACACGGCTGGTGATTATACTAAGTGGTAACATGGAAATTATTTGTGTGTTCAACAATGGTAGTGACCCAAAAGGGGAGGTAGTACTGTACTTGTATCAGGCATGTCGGGTTGTCGATACGAAGAGAACATGATGAGGTGGTTGCCTAAGCAATGCATGCAGATGGGGCAATAGTGAATGGCAAGGGCAATTGCTTGTAAGAAGAGGGTCTAAGGAGTTTCATTATGGAAACCAATGGCGACGGACAAAAGCCAATGTAACAAGGAGATTAGTGGAATTTTAGGGGATATCAATATGATTAACATTGAGTAGAAAATCCTAGGTAACATCATCTACTGACCTTCATTGCATCACTTTGCTATATCAGGTTCCTCTAGAGTGCATAGCATTTCAAAGAATGAAGTAGGTCATTATAATCGTTGATAAGAAAATTAATGATTTAGAGTTTGATAAATAATAAGGAATTAAAAAAATAAATTTTAAATTTGTAATTATTTGATCCTTTGATTTTCTCATTAACAATCATAATGATCTACTTTACACTCTAAAATGTATCTTATATTTTAAAGGAATCAAATCCACACTATGCTAAACCAATAATGCTGAACTTGCCAGCTTTTTCAACCATCATCCATCTTCTTCAATTTCTCAATTTATCTTTCAAATTTTCCTGGGTTTGTTTTGCATTTATTTTGATATGTGAAACTCCTACAGTTTTTAATTCGGACTGGATGTTTATAGTGGGATCTAATTATTTTTATAAAAAGATGCAAGACTTAAAGTGAAAGTAGATGCCAAAGATATAATATGAAAATTGTATAACTCTTTTTTTAAAGCCATTTGAAATTTTACAAGACATAGTGCTAATTATACGAGTTGGTGGAAGAACTTGGATCCACGATCTTAAATCTGAGATTCTAAGAGAGCAATCAATACGATTTCTTTTGTGTGCATTGGCATATTGACGCCATGGCATCTGAGTTCATCTAATTCTGTGATGTGGATGTCCTCTTTTTAGTTTGCTATTTACTTGTTTTAATTTCGTTTTAAAAGTGATATATACATATGAATTTTTACACAGAATTTGTAATTAAAATTTTTATGTCTATTTATTTTATAAAATGATAAAATAAAAAATCTAAAGAAAGAAATAAATTTAATTTAGTAAAATGGCCATGGGGTGGTTAACCTAAACATTAAACAAATATTTTTGTCTTACTGCAAATCAAAATCTTTGTTAAGGAGGCTCTTACTGCATTTCAGTAATAGAAGGCGGCTCAAATTTGTTCACATGTTACATTTTCGAATTAGAAAGTTTGCCTTTTAAGTTTCAAGTCATCAGACAGACGCAAGTATCTTATTCTTGCCTTTTGCTTTTTGACAGCTAGATAATTGATTGAAACTTTGAAATTAAGTAGCAGGCATCCTTTAATTTGCATGGAGGATTTTGGTTTTTTTTTTTTTTCCCTCAACTTTCATATGATGAATCTCCAGGATGTGACCTCATTCGAATCGATTCCTAGTATTATAAATAAAACTTATAAATAAGACTTTAAAAGAATCTAGTTTACTCTTAAACTTTTGTCATGATCAAAACTAAAAAAAAAGAAACTATCCTTGTTTGAGTTACATTAGTTAAATAATAAAGATTAAATTATTTTGTTAGTTTCATATTATAATTTTATTTAATTAGTAATTAAATTTTTATAATTTAAAATTTTTTAATCAGATATCTTTATATTTATTTTTTATTTTTAATTGGATACTTCTCATCATTATTATGTTAGATTTTATTAACAATTGATATATGTGAACATTCTTTTGATGTAGTTTGATAATTAATAATATAAAGCTTCCATGCAATTTTTATTTATATTTAAGTAACAAATAATTTTAAAAAAATTGTGATATTTTATGAGTTTTTAAAAGGACGTGATGATCATTTGTCTATTATTATATAAATCACTAATGTTATGTTTGATTAGATAAAATAGAAATGAGAAAAAGAATATGAGTGGGAATGGAATTAAATGATCATTCTATAATTATGCTTTGTATAATCAGGAATAGAATGACATTTCATTCTATTTTTATGTTTAGTACAACAAAATATTATAAGAATAGAATGGAAAAAAAAAATAGTCAATTAAAAAAATATTTTTATAACAAAAATAATAAATTATTTATCTAAAAACAATAAAAAAAACATGTAAAATTTCAAATTTTCAAGTAATAGAGTATTTTATTCCATTTTTTTTCAAATATCCTATTTTTTTTTATAAGTTTGACTCATCTTATATATTAATAAATAAATTTTAATTTATTATTTTTTATTTTATATTAAATAATTTTATATAATAAATAATATTTATTTTATAAATAATGTAAAATATCTTATTTTAAATTATATTATTAAAAATATAATCATCTAATTTTTTATGATAAAAATATTGAAAAGATTTTATTATTTTATTATTTATCATTATAAAGGTAATTTTGAAATTTATAAAAGATATGAGAGATAAGGATTTAAAAAGATCAATTCATAAATGATAAAATGGCTCATTCCATTACTTTTGTAATAGAATGTAGATTTCATTATTTGATGAAATGATCATTCTTTAGAGAATGGACATTCATATTTTATAATATATAGTAAATAAACTTTTTATTCATTCTTGTTCTCATTCTATTCTATATATAACATAATATATTATAATGTATGTGAACCAATTACTAATAAATAGATGATAAAAAATATTTAATTAAAAATTAAATATAAATATAAAGAGTCAATTCAAAACTTTTAAATATAAGAATTTAATTAAAAATTATATGAAGGAAGCAATGAAATAATTTAACCTTTAATAAAATTTGTCACAAATTATTATAACAATCTAACACTCGGTTACAACTTTCTACCAGCGTTACTAGTGCCAATATCTTATTTATCAAAACCATTTTAGTTATTTTAAGAAATTTGTGTGATGCAATTTTTATATATAGTCCAATATTGCTATGGTTCATCATTATGCTTCCTTTCAATTGAATGGAACGTGTATCCTAATGATATTGCTTCCTTCGTGACGATGAAATCAAGTGATGTATGTTGCCCAAAAACAAAATCAAATGATGAATATATTTAATATTACGTACATGCTCCACATGCTCACTACTTGAACAAAAGTGTATTCAACACGTGCAAAGCCATGACCTTTTTTAATATTCAAATCGCAAGCATATATAAACAATTAAATTATTTAGCTAGTGGATGCCAAGAAATTGCCTTCAATATTTTATTCTAGTTATAGTCTTTCACATGAAAGAATTGAGGGATGTATAGAATCTTTTCAAAATTAATAATTGGGATGTACATGAACCTTCAGATCGACAATTAAAAAGCAAAGCAAAGGGAGAGAGCGAGAATGAAAAACAAAGAAATTAAAGATCATGAATAATTATTTATTTTGGTCGCATCTCATAAGCACCTTTTTAAAAAAATAATAATAATAATTTAAGGTTAAAAGAACTTTAGGTGATGCTTTGGGTATTGGTCTTGCTAGCTGCAATCCTGTTTTGATCACAAAAGTATCTTCACTCATTCTTTATACTTTTTTGCCATCAATTGATGTTATGTTTGATAAAGCAAGATAATCAAATATAGGTAGTTTCTGGTTTGGACAACTCAAATCAAACCATACCTGACTTGTATTTGAAAAAGATGAATCATCGTGGGCCTAATTGGTCCAAGAAAGCAGAACTTCTCTTTCATTAGAATCTGGCGAGAAACTGGAGATGAATTCAAACAGCAAGCTTATTTTTTTTTTTTAAAAAAAAAAAGGTGTATTTTCTGGTCAAACCAAAAAACACAAAATGCTTCCAAACTAACCGTAGAAAAGAACCATAAAACAGAAAATGAAAATGAGAATTTGTCAGAAGTGGGATTTGAACCCACGCCCTCTACTGAGGACCAGAACTTGAGTCTGGCGCCTTAGACCACTCGGCCATCCTGACAGGTTGGTAGGGTTTGGGGAATAAATTGTTATATACGATTAGTCAATTACGGTTCTTTTTAATAATATTGTAATTTTATACAAATTTACGTGTAGTAATTATATAAAAGCTAAAACTTCATTAATCCAAGACAATTTATTTTAAAATTTTACAACTTTCTATAAAAAATTAAATTATAAAACTAGCTATGAAAAGTTATTTATATATATATTTGCAAGTCGAATTTGCATAGTGTCACCATAATTTTGTTTGTACATTTTATTTCGTTTCTTTAATGCTGAACATGCACTTTTTAGACTAGTATAAAGTTATTGAACTTGTTCCATACCGCGAATCTATGGAAGCTATCTGGAATCGAAAAAGAAATATATATAGTAGCATAAATTACAGAATATGAACCAATTGAACACACGACAGATACCATTTGACTCTCCATTTCTTTGTTTGCCTATTGGTTTACAGAAGAATCAAGAAAGCAAGTGTGTAAAAACCATATGCACGCCCTCAGAGGAACTACAAATATAGATTTGAGAATCACTTATCGCCTAAAAACCGGAACAGCTTATTCTCAGATGGAGTTTATACCCTGCCTTCCGTAAGAATTCCTACACATACGCTGACAGGTGATAGGAAAGAAAATAAACAGATATTGCAATTAGCCATAAGCATTTCCTTGCTCGGAGGCTAAAAGATGGCACCTTTTCTTTTCAACAGCCACTAAACAGTAGTATCACCAAGACAGAGAAGCATTGCCAATCTTTTGGCAGTGACCAGGTAAGACAGATTCTTTTTCTAGTATTACATCAAAAGAAGTTCATGTTTCTCGACATCATTAGAAGATCACAATAATACAGTTACAAACGCCCATTCACTTCAGTTTGTAAAATTTACATATATGAGGGAGAGGGATTACGTTCACCACCACCCATTACACTATGCGGGTAATACACTTCTTTTGATACATATATATATAATTCAATGCAGATTGGGATCCTGCCGCATCAAGTTATTCACGAGCAGTTTGTGTCATAACTTGCAAGTCCCAGCAACTCTGGACCTTCCATCCGAGGGTTATGCTCAAAGCTGCAGAAAACATTGATACAAATGAGGCTTAAAGCTTAAGCAGCAGAAACAAATACAGGCAGCAACTAGAAATACACTAGAGCGAGAAGAAAAGTTCCAATCCCTCAACAATTAGGGCACTAATACTAATTAGTGATAATTCAGAGGACACCAGACAATCAGACTCTCACTGTTCTTGTGAACACAATGCTATACATTCTAATGCTGCTGGAAAACATTTGAATAATGCGAACTAAAGAATATAGCATATATTTGAAAAAGTTGAACACAGCATCATGATATAGCAATGATTTTCTAGGCTCAATGAGAAACTGTAGTCACATGCAATTAGACATTGAAGGTGAATTATGCGCATAATTGAAATGAACAAGTTAAAAAGGTTATAGAGCAGATGGGGGTAATACTTAGTTGTTATCAGAGAACATACAACACTAGCCTCAATCCAAAGTTTCCAGGGACTGGCTAATGGACAAAAAGATGCAAAATGCAAATCAAATCATTAGCAGCGTGGTCCAGAGATGAGGCATATGAACAGTTAACAACAAAGACACATGTAATATCCAACCACATAGTAAGAGGACAGATAGGAATGAAGTGGTAGACAGGAGCACTAAAATTTTATTGTTGATTTTAAAAGGAAGGAGAAGAAGAAGATTCCAAAATCAGCAACATAAATTGTGCTGGATGGAAATTAAGCAGGTGGGGCAAATTCATAGAGCTAAAAATATAGAAATTAAGATATATTCAGTAACTTACTTATTCAACGGAATATGCTCGAATGGCCCAGTGGTAGGAATTGTTCCACACAAATCATTGTTGGAGACATCTCTGAAGAAAAAGAAGTGAGAATACTACTTCAAATACAAACAAAGGATTGTATTAGCAAAAAAAGCAACAGTATGACTTACACTACTTTGAGGCTTGAAATACCAGTAAGTTCTCGGGGAATTGGGCCAGTCAAACGGTTGTCATTAAGGCGTCTGCAAAGAAAATAGTCAAAAATACTGGTAAGAGACAAGCAAATTTTGAACTTTTTTCACTGATAATGAAATCAAAAGTACATTCCTAATATTACCCTAGAAAAACACTGGCTAAAATAAAAGATCCACCACTTCTTATAAAATCCCAAACTCACGCTCTTGTTTATCATTATATCCTGACTTATTTTTTTGTAGCAACCAAGGGCTGGTTGAACACAAACTAGTTTCCACAAGACTGTATATCTTCCTCTATTTCTGTGTGAATCTTGGATCAATTCGTTTAACTCAGACACCATTTAAGTATCTAAATCTAACTTAGACACCTTCATAGTTCATACATTAATCCCTACAGACTAAATACTAAAACCCACAATTGTTCTTGAATTGACAGAATGTATAATCATAAAACCCTAAATTCCACAAAATTGAGGCTGCAAACTTTCTTGAAACTCCTACATCGCCTGATCTTTCCAACGAAAACTAAATCTAAATCAAGGGATTTATATGAAAGAAGGGGCAGTAATAGCATGGCCAAATCTTGCTTAACAAGAGTAGTAAAAAAATTGAACCAGACTTACAAAAACACAAGATTCTTCAGATTTCCCAATGATGGAGGAATGGTGCCCGATATGTTATTGTTATACAGGTCCAAGCTAATAAGACTCTTCAGGTTACCCAGCTCTGAAGGAATAGTTCCTTGAATGTTGTTTTTGTATAGCTCACTGCATTAAAAGGAGGATTAGAGCTTGCAGGAGTCAATGATACATTTCAAATACCACAACTCACAAATTAAAAAACAACTAAAGCAAGGACCAACGGACTAATCATTTCAGTAATGATATGAGCAGCATTTCACATGCAAAAAACACACTATCCATAAAAAAAATTAACCAACAGTTACATAACTTACAGATATTGTAGATGCTCTAGCTTCCCAAGTTCAGGTACCAAATGTCCAGATAGATTTGAATTGCCAAGATCCCTGCAAAAAAATTATAAGTTATAATGGTGGACAAAAATGCAAACTGGGATATGAAGAAAGAATAATGAGAACAGCTTCCACGTAATTCAATACATCAAGTCTGCTGTTCTAAATCATTTATATTTTAAATAGTATTAAGACTAGCAAATGCCAATCAAACAAAAAGAAACACCTGCACATGCCATAAATACAACACAGACACATATATCAATCAATAACTCTAGAGTCGTTTGAAGAAAAAGCAAAATAACATTCATAATATGCAAAACCTGAGCAATTAACAGGAAATACCATTTGGATAATTCCAACAGATTCAAACTAAATAAAAAAGAGAGGTCACTCTGCCTTCCTTTCGAGTTTTACAATATGGTTCGAACTTTGAACTGCTACTCCTTTTGGCTACATAATATTTACGAGAAATGTAAAGCAAAGTAACTTGTTACAAAATCAAAAAATGATTGCCAACATGAATGACCAAAAAAAAAAAAAATCAAACTTTAGCACACACAACCATAACTATGAAGGGTCCCTTAATACAAGAAATCAATCAACAAAATTGACGACATTATTGACTGCTCATAATCATTTATATTTGTTTTGATCGAGTAGTTCGATCCTCCCTATGCCTTCGATTAAAAGGAGCTACACAACTTTTATCGAAAATATATATATATATATATATATCTCTCTCTCTCTCTCTCTCTCACCAAAGAGGGTTGATATAGTAGTATTACACAGTATTCTTCATTCCTTCTTCGTATAGCATCGTCACTAACCCAATTAATAAACGTCCTGTCTCGCCTAAAGTTGAAGTTAAAAATAATTGACAGAATCAGAAAAATAAAATTAAGACACCCTTATTGACTCTCCATATCCAACAGTTTCGAAATGCAACAAAAGGCTTGACTTAAAAAAAAAAAATTACATATACACAGAGAATTTCAAAATGCCCAGAAACTATAGACAATTCCAGACATATCTTCCTCTATTCTAAAAAGTGTGTGTATTTTGCCAGAAGCTGAAAAAGGGAAAGAAGCCAGTACACTCGAGTTACGCGGTTATCCTGGTTGCAGGTAACATGGAACCAAGTACAAGGGTTAACAAGGGTCGGATCCCAGCTCTGGAGAACGTTATCGGGATCCAACAAGCTCCTTCTGAGGGTGTAGAGTGCGTCTCCTTCGGAATTGGCATGAACCAACTGTACTACGGTTAGGACAAGAGAAGCGCAGAAGAAGCCCCAAAACGACGGCAAGCTTGGTGCTTCCATGGCTGAAGTTTCTCTGATCTGGACTACAAGGACACCAGCTAGGGTTTGTTGGTTTTGCCCTCTCTGCTTATTCGTTAATACTACAAGAGCTGAAGAATAGCTTCTAGATAGAGAAAGAGAAGAGAGGGGGGGAAATGGCGGAAGGTGAAGAATCTAATAAGAGAGAAAATATTTAATTTTTTGCGCTTACCATTGAATTTTTATATTTATCATTGCATTTATTGGTTTGCTTTTTGGTAAGTCATAACTCATAAGTGCTGTAACTGTTCCACTTGCAAAGTGCAGCCGCAGATAAGATTCTTTGAATTGTCAACTTTGGGCATATCAGGAATATAAAAATACACATATTTCTCATGTGTGCCGAAGTATCTGAAATATAAAAATTCACATTAATTCTTTATAACCCCTTTTTCTTGCATTTGTGAGTTTTTTTTTCCACAAATTAACCATAATATTTTAAAATATAAATTTATTTAAAAAATTATCTTTCACTTAAGCTACGTTACATAATAACAAAATACTATCTTCTCTTGTGATAGCTAAAAACCTTTTAAGTTGGCTTGACAAGTTTTGATATATTATTTCAAGAGATTAAATAATACATAAACATTATTGTAAATTTCTAAAATGTGGCATATCTTAGTTTTGAAATAGAACGATCTATCTAAATTTTAAATTTTTTTAACACACAAAAAAAATTATAATATGATATGAAATCAAGAAATATAGAAAAGAGAAAAAAAAGGAAATAAATTTCATAAACTAAAACTATTAAAAAAATTATAATTATGCAAAAGCAAAGGTGTATGCGATTGGAGCATCAACCCACATATTATATTTATATGAGATACACAGATATTGGTCCATAAAGTGGAGCACTAAGTGAAGTGAAAGGTGAATTTTTGTGTACTTTGGTGAGTGTAACAGTGTTGAATTGTTTTGGTGCTGGTGTGATTTTTGACCATTAATTTTGTTTTATTATGGTTATTTAAAATGCACAACAACTAAACTTTGATTGACGGTTCATGCGCACAAAGTCATAGTCACATTAGTCACATGACACCGAATTTAGCTTTGATTTACCTTGGCGCTTTGCACTTTGGACGCATTCCAAACAATATAACAAGGCTTGTCTCTATGTTTTTACTTTCAATCACCTTAACTACTATTCTAATTTTAATTTATTACTTCTCCCCTTCAATATTTTAGATATTTTATAAGAAATTTTTATTTTAATTCTTATCATTTTAAAAAATTAATGCATAAATAACATATTTATTTTTAATTTTACTTCTATTTAGTACTTATACAATATATTAATGAATAATTTTTTTTTTATAAATTATCTCAACGACTACAATTAATAGTTGGATAATTAATGAAATGAAATATAATTGGAATAAGAATATTTTAGTATAATAATATTATTCTTCTAGTTTAATGAAAGATTTCATATTCCTTATGAAAAAATCATAAAAGACTATAATAATGAAACGAAGGGAGTAGATTATAAAATTTTTACATTTATAATTGATCTCGTTTATTTATATCTTTATATTTAAATATTAAACAAAAAAATAAAAAAGTTAACATTATTGTAAATAAAATTTGAATCTTGCTACATGCACATATCTTCAAAGTTTCTTTTTTTTGTCCATTGCGTCTACGTTGACATTCTTAATTTCAGAATGTCCCACTTTCTTCTATTTTATAATTTTTGAACGTCCTGTCGCTCCTAAACTGTGAAATCAATGTATTGATTTTGATCAGCTTGAATTGACCTGGTCACTTGAAACAAGGTTGTCCAAGAAGATGAGGTTGTTCAAAAAAAATTATAATCAGGAAATCGATTGATATGTATTGGAAATAAATATTTTTAATTAATTAGGATATATATTATAAAAAATAAATAAATTAAGAAAAAATAATTAAAAATCCTATTCTATTAAGTTATGTTATTTAGAGTAACTTACTAAAATAAAATTTTTTATTTTTTAAAAAATAATATACTAAATATCTTTAAAATATGAAGAAAAAAAACTGCTTAAAAAAATTAAAGAAATTAAAAATTAATTTTTTATGTCAAATATATACTTTGTAGATACATTTTCATTATTTGGTGGAGCCCTCCAAGATTAAGGGCCAAGATTTTAAGGGTGTATGTTAGTTTAGATAAATTTTTAATCAAATTTTAGCTAATTTGATAAATGGATGTTTGAATTAACCTTTTGAGCCTAAAAAAATTAATTTCAAAAAGTTAAAAAATTTAATTTTTTTAATCAATTGTTTGACATTTAAGATACAAAAAGATTCTATTATCCTTTATTAATTCAATTTTTGATACCTTTACCTTTAATACACAAATAAATCCTTATAAGAAATATACATAAAATATATTTTATAATAAATATTTTTCTAATTTATTCATATATATTAAATATATTATTTAATTATTCCTCCCTTTTCTCTCACCATCGACTTATGAGAAATAACATAAATAACAATAATAATAATAATAATAATTAGTAATACTAATAATTTTATTTTTATCTAAAATAATTTATTTTTATAAAAAAATTATAATAAACTATAATTATTTGTTTTTTAAAAGAATTTAATGAAGAATAGATTACAATTAATTATTCTTAAAAATCTAATAAATAATAAATTATAATTATTTATTTTTAAAGAAAATTTGATAAATATAATAAATATGATTATTTATTTTTTAAAAAATCTAATAAATAATAAATTACAATAATTTTTTAAAATAAAAATCTGATAAATAATATTTTAAAATTAAAATATTATTAAAATAAGATAATATTCAAATAAATAATAAAATATACCTATCTCATTTTCTGTTTAAACAATTAATAGTAAATAATTAATTTTATAAAATATTTTGATATAAATAATTAATACTATCAATTGGTTAAATTAACTCATATAATTAATTATTAATTAATTACTAATACAATTAATTAACTGTAATCACTTCATTGTGAAATATTACCATTATATTATATTATCATCATTCTTACGGTGCCACTCAAGTCCTGACCTATTCTATAATGGAAACAAATAGTATGCATATTCTTCGTTAATAATGAAGATTTTGACTTCATATCTCCCATCACTGACTTAAACGTAATATCTTATAATTCATGTGCAATTCAAATATGTTTCTTATACAAAAGATTAAATTTAACATTCAAGGAGTTCATACTTGCCCCTTAAAATGGGTTAGACGTTTCCCTAAGAAAAAAATTGCTGCAACCAATATTTAGGTTGAAAATTCATGAAATTTAAACTAATTTATTAGTGAATGTATAGATATAACCTCTTATGCAAAAGCTTCTCTTAATTTTTCATTTTAGGCACCGGCATAACTCTATTAAAGAGGAAGAGGTACAAACAAAACCAACAATGTAACCTTTGAACATAATCAAGATATTATACATTCTTAACTTCTCTTTTTTTTTTTATAATTTAATTTATTCACATTGTATAACTTTTTATATTGTCTGCAAAAAAATCATCATATTATTAAAAAATAATAACTTAAAATTAAATTTTATTAATAGTGAATTTATATTATTTCACTAGATGAATAACAAATTATTAAGATACACACTTCATTCTTTTATATTCTGTTGATGGTGAAATTTGATAAGTCCAAAATTTCAGCCAATCTGAACAGTTCTCAATCTCTTAAATTGTAATCTGATTGTGAAAATATAAAGAAACGGCTAAAGCAAGAAGAAAGTGGAAGAATAAGATGAACACTAGAAATTTTTTAACGGGGTTCAGCTAAAACTAAACAGTATCGATCCCTATGTCTATGACATTATTTTATTTCTATGAAAAATTTGACAGAGTTACAGTATGTAATTTTTTCCCCTTACAATGGTCTCCCCCCTCCTATTTATAAAAGCTAAAAGGTTACAAGTGTAATATACTAAGCTATAAATCTGTTACATCAAATAATAAATGTATTTGACAAGTATGGCTTATGCAAATCGGCTTCTACAGACTGTAGGCCAACTTTTGTAGATTGCTTTCTACAAGTGGGCCCTTGTAAGCTATTTTTTTGCAAGTTAGCCCTACAAGTTGGGTTTGAGAGGGCGCCTGTTTCAGGTTCACCCACAGTGAGCTTTTAGCTAGGCGAGATGCCACGTCCTACGAGCTAGGACTCCTGATTTGGAGTCGCTGTTGGTCTTTGGCCTGTGACGTCAAGCTCGCACTTGTAGCTATACGAGTCAGGGCTTGTTTCTTAGTGACCTAGGGTTTCTGCCCTGCTCTCTACTTTTAAACTTGTAGTTGGCGATTCGACCCCTTTGAGCAATCTTGGCTTTGGGATAGGTTAGGCTTTTCTCATTTGGACTCATCTATTGCTGGGTCTTTGTCAGCCCATTTTGTACAGTACCAGAAAATACCATAATATTAGCCCTCTAACTCTCAGTCTACTTTATAGGCTAGAAGTTACAGTTTGGTGGCAAAGTTTTTATTTATGGATTGCCATGTAGTCAAAGTCTTTACATTTAGTCTGTCGTTTCATTTGCCCTAGGCCATACTTCTTACTGTGCATGTTTCATAGCCATGGGCGTGTCAACGTTGTTTTCTTCCAAGCCATTTAATTAAAAATAGTTTAATTTCTTCTGGACTCTTCGGTGAAGCCAAGCTGATCTATTTAAGACATGGGAAATCCTTCTTCCTTCTTCACCAAGTGACCAAATGGATACCTTAGCTAAGCCCTCATGTTTTTGATGGTCTATTTTTCGATGAGGCGTGTGTGGCTTATTGTACAGGAAGCCTTTATGGGCAATTCTTCTTTAAGGATTTTGGGAGATCTTGTGCAAATCTTGGATTATTTTCCCACTGTTATGTTGTGGGGTTTAGCCTTTCCAATCATGTCTCTTCGGTTCTTTTGAATTCTCAGTGCTGGGGGAGAGTTGGAAAGGAGCTTTCAGCTAAGGAGGACGATAAGAAGAAGATTGAGGAGCAAGCACGCTCACCGACCCTTCTACTAGTTAGAGTTCATCTCCTAGGAGCTAATTTTAATTCCATAACATAATAGTCGTAGGTTTGTTAATTTGTACTTTGAATCTTCTGATGTAAACTTACCTCGTTGAGACTTTTAATGAATGAGATTTCTTCATGAATATTGAATGTTGTATTGAATGTTCCATTTATCACAAATGATAATATAAATTCCCTGATGGGTAGTATGAGAGCTGCGAGCAATAGGTCGCATGAGAGCTATGCCTTGCAGGTTGCACCACAGCAATCTTATTGCTCAGGCAAGTAATTAGTGCCTCTGCACCTTAGCAAGCTCTCAGCTCTCGCTAGATGAGTTTATTTTAGCGCATCTGTACCTCAAAGAGCTCATAGCTCTTGATGGATTTAAGTTTATTTTAGTGCCTCCGTGTCTCAATGAGCTCATAGCTCTTACTGGATAAGTTTATTTTAGTGTCTCCATGCCTCAGTGAGCTCATAGTTTTTACTGGATTTGTTTATTTTAACGCCTCCGCGCCTCAATGAGTTTATAGCTCTTGCTATATTTGAGTTTATTTTAGCACCTCCATGCCTCAATGAGCTCATAGCTCTTGTTGGATGAGTTTATTTTAGTGCTTTTATGCCTCAGCAAGCTCATAGCTCTTGCACGCCTCATCTGAAAAGCTGACAATGAATTTAGCACATGAGGTGCCTCAACTGAAAAGATGGAAATGAACTTAGCACATGAGGTGCCTTAGCTGAAAAGCTGACAATGAATTTAGCATATGAGGTGCCTCAGTTGAAAAGTTGGCAATGAAATCGAGCTCGACTTTATCATCACAATGGCTTTCCCCCTGTATAGCATTTACTGAAAATTATCAAACAGAAAGATTTAGGTCACTTTCATTAACTTTTGAACGAGATTACAAGATTAAAATATGGTTCTAATTAGGGGCCGCTACTCTCAATCAGCGACTCACTGGGTTGTTAAAGTTACAGCTTGGGCTGGATCACATAATCTTGCAAGCGGCCTCTTTTGATGAAGTCCTTTATGGCATCCTTGAGTGCCCAACACTCAAAGGTGTTATGCTTGACCTCATTGTGATAGGCGTAAAACTTATCTTTGTTTCTGAGTCTACGAGAAGTCCATAGGGGCTTGGGCTTTTTGAAGTCTTCCTTGCCTCGTTCCGCTGCAAAGATCTTATCTTGGGTATCAGATAGAACGCTGTAGCTTTTATGGTGACCTTGATGCTGAGGTCGCATGGTTCTAGTCCTCTAGTTAAGTCACCCTTCTGACCGTGCTTGCCACTTCAGTCATTACTCCTCTTTTTGATACTGTCTGCCTGATCAGATTTCCCAGGGCTAAATGTCTTCTCCCATCTAATTTGTTTGGTAGCTCATTCATAAAATTCAGCTAGATCTTTTACCGGGGACTTCTATAGACTTTTATACAACTTTTCATCTTTGTGAAGTTCTACAGAAATCATTGTTAAGATGCTTTTCTCTGAGGGATTTTCTACTGAATTGGCCTTATGCCTAAATCTGGCAATGTAATCCTTCAGTCACTTATGCTTACGTTGAAAGACCATTGCGAGGTGAAAAGGCAGAACGAGCTATCTTTTCATTGCTTAGTACTGGTTAAGGAATTTTTGTTGGCATTCTTCCTAACTACTGATACTACGAGCTAGGAGACTCCTAAACCACGCTTAGAGAATATCTCCTAATGTAGTTAGGAAAACACAGCATTTACCCAAAGGATCAATTGTTCAGAGATCCATCTGGATATTAAATACGTCCGAATGGTCGCATGGGTTGCTATCCCTATCGTATAGCGAAATCATGCAAACTTTAAGTTTGTAAGGGAAGGGCTACGTTTTGATTTTTACAGAGAATGGCGAACTCCCTTCATAACAAGCTTGATCATCTTGAGCTCTAGGGTGTTTCTCTAGTCGCTTTAGCTTCTTGAACAACTCTTTTATCTCTGAGTTATGGGAGTAGCGACTAGAAGTATTTCCCTAACTAGACTTGTTCGAGCTCTCGACTCGGTGCGAGCTCCCACGTCATTGACTATCACGATTCTTGTATGACTGGCAGGCTCCTGATCTCGTTCGTTGATTAGTGAAGCAAGCTGAGTCAGAGCGCAGATGCGTTTGCTTGGCTGATTTTTCCTTCTAAACTCTTTCACATAGCTACTAAAGTTGGGCAATGATCTCAGCTTGTTTTTGCACACCCAGGGTTTGTGCTTGCGTCAACACTTTAACCGCTTTTGCCAACTCTCTCATTGTGTTTTCTAACATTTGTTAAGGTTATTGACATGTCTACACCTCAGTAGTCCAGGAGCAGTGGTGAGGTGGCGATGAGTTGTGGGGGGCAGGTCGACGATGATGCTAGTAATAGGAGTGTTTATTGGCTAGTTAACTGGAGTGTTAGAACCTTTGGTGGTTCTTCCCCTAACCATTATGGTTGCACAGAAGATCGATCAAAACACAAAATCAACTAGAATACAAATGAGGCCTTTCTTCTAGCGTCAAAATGTTGACAGTGAAATTTGGTAAGCCCCAAATTCCAGCCAAGCTGAACAGTTCTCAATCCCTCAAACTATAATCTGGTTGTGGAAATGCAAAGAAGTAGCTAAAGCAAGAAGAAGAAGGAAAAACAAGATGAACACCAGAAGCTTTTTAACGTGGTTTAGCTAAAATCAAATAGTACTGGTCCCCACATCCATGGCATTATTTAATTTCTATGGAAAATTTGACAAGATTACAGTATGTATTTTTTCTCCTCTTTATAATGATCTCCCCCCTCCTGTTTATAGACACTAAGAGGTTGCAAGTGTAATTTACTAAGCTATAAATATGTTATATCAAATAATAAATGTATTTGACAAGTATGACTTATGCAAATCGACTTTTGTAGACTACAGGCCGGCTTTTGTAGATTGTTTTCTATGAGTGGCCCCTTGTAAGCTACTTTTTTGTAAGTTGGCACCACAAATTGGGTCTGAGAGGGTGTCTGCTTCAAGTTCACCCACAATAAGCTTTTAGCTAAGCGAGATGTCGAGTCCTGCAAACTAGGACTCTTGATCTGGGGATGTAGTTGGTCTTTAGCCTACGATGTCGAGCTCGCACTTAGCGATGCGAGCTCGTGCAGAATGAGCTATTAGCTATGCAAGCTGAGACTTGTTTTTTAGCAAGCTGAGTCTTCTGCCCTGCTCTCTACTCTTAAACTTGTAGTTGGCGATCTGGCCCTTTTGAGCAATCTTGGCTTTAGGGCAGGTTGGGCTTTCCTTATTTGGACTCATCTGCTGCTAGGCCTTTGTCAGTCCATTTTACGTAGTACCAAAAAATACCTATAACATATTCCAATTTATGTCACAAGTGGAGCAAAAATCTCAAAAACTTCATAAATATCATTATTTTTTTTTGGAAAAAATATACTTTATTTTGTAACATATCTTAAATTTATTTTATACACAAATGAGGTATTTCTTCTAGCACCAAAATGTTAACAGTGAAATTTGGTAAGCCTCAAATTCCAGCCAACTTGAATAGTTCTCAATCCCTCAAACTGTAATTTGATTGTGGAAATGTAAAGAAATAGCTAAAGCAAGAAGAAGAAGGAAAAACAAGATGAACACCATAAGCTTTTTAATGTGGTTTAGCTAAAATCAGATAGTATTGATCCTCACATCCACGACATTATTTAATTTCTATGAAAAATTTGACAAGATTAAGTATATATTTTTTCTCCTCCTTACAATGATCTCCCCCTACTATTTATAGACGCTAAAAGGTTGTAAGTGTAATTTACTAAGCTATAAATCTGTTATATCAAATAATAAATATATTTGACAAGTATGATTTCTGCAAATCGACTTTTATAAACTGCAAGCCGACTTTTGTAGACTGCAAGCCAGCTTCTGTAGATTGTTTTCTACGAGTGGCCCCTTGTAAGCTACTTTTTTGTAAGTTGGCGCCACAAATTGGATCTGAGAGGGTGTCTGCTTTAAGTTCACCCACAGTGAGCTTTTAGTTAAGCAAAATGCCACGTCCTGCAAACTAGGACTCCTGATCTGGGGATGCAACTGGCCTTTGGCCTGCGACGTCGAGCTCGCACTTGGTGACGCGAGCTCGTGCAGAATGAGATGTTAGTTATGCGAGCCGAGACTTGTTTCTTAGCAAGTCGAGTCTTTTGCCTTGCTCTCTACTCTTAAACTTGTAGCTGGCGATCTGACCCCTTTGAGTAATCTTGGCTTTAGGGCAGGTTGACCTTTCCTCATTTGGACTCATTTGCTGCTAGACCTTTGTCAGCCCATTTTACGTAGTACCAAAAAATATCTATAATATATTCCAATTTATGTCACAAGTGGAGCAAAAATCTCAAAAACTTCATAAATATCATAATTTTTTTTTTGGAAAAAATACACTTTATTTTGTAACATATCTTAAATTTATTTTATACACATATGATTTAAAGTATTTAAATCGATTCATTTATAAACTATTTTATTAATAGTTTATCCATCTCAACCATTTTTCATTTAAAAATAAATAAAATTCATATACTTGTATCAAGTGATCTTCTATATCTCTCATTAGAATTACAAAATTAAGAAATTAAAATTATGTTAATAGAATATTTAGTAACATATCTATTAATTTTAACTTTAACTTATAAAAAGTTATTTTACAAATCAAATAGTCTAGTCACGAGACTTTATTCGCTCAAACTTTGCTTGCTTGATTTAGTTTGTTGCTTTATTGGGCAAAGAGAAAGAATTACGAAAACCTTATTCCCTCAAACTTTGCTTGTTTGATATAGTTCGTAGCTTTAAGGGATAAGGAAAAAGATTACATGATAAAAAAAAAAGTGTAATTTCTTTTAGTTTTTGATAAAAATTATTTTAAATAGATAAAATATCAATAAAACGAATTGTAAATTCCAATTTCTGATAAAAAATTATTTTAAATTGGTAAGATATTATAAATAAATCAAATTTTTGTAATCATATTATAAATTTATAAATTATATATTATTTTTAACAACAAAACATAAATCATTTATTACATTTCTAATATTAATTTTTTTTAAAAAATAATATCACATGATAATGCATCACGGACAACACCCAATAGGGTGAATTATGCATTTTCTCTTTGAAAAAAAAAAAAGTAAAAATATTTATCAGCATCCACACATTATGGGTATCGTCGAACCTTCATTCGAATTATGTTCTGAGAGCACGTCAAATCAAATTCATATTATATATAATGACAAAAATCATTTCAAAGAAGGGGACGAAAAAGTTAAAAAGCATAGTCGTTGACCATCTTGGATTTGAGAAAACAAAAGCTGATAGTGGATAAGTTTTAGAAAGGCATTTGTACTCTCAAATTATATCCTATGTAATCTAATAAAAAGTGGTCAAATTTGCAAAAGAAAGATATTGGTAATATATTATGAAAGAATTTTCTTGTGCCCCACCAGACAAAATCATAATGTTTCCTATTAAACTTTTTTTAGTGATCGTCCTATCAATATTGCCAAATATATAATCTTTTGATGATGATAAAAAAATGTTGTTGTAATAAAATCCATTATTTTTATCATGAAATATAATCATTTTTATTGGTTTTCATGAAGTTTTGGTTGGCCATTTGTAGAGTTAAAGTCGTAGACTTTTCAAGGTTTCATTCACGTAGTTTTAAAATTATAATTATTCATTTTTTAATTTTTTATTAATAATTATAATGATTTATTTTATTATTTTGATATATTTTTATATGTCAAATGTCTCATCTAAAAACATTGCATTACAAGTCAAGAACTCCACTTGGTTGAGTTGCGCACCATTGGGGAGTCAATTTTTGTCTACTGCCAACTTCAAACAACACATGAATGGGCAAAAAAGACACATTATCATTATGTCAAATAAATTACTAATCTAATTCGCTATATATTAAGGATTTCATGCAAAATTTGATAAATTATGTGAGGATTGTTTATTTTAACAATTGAGCCTTTTTTTCCTTGAACGCAAGGATCATTCTTATAAATCAACATTAAAATAGATATTTTAGGGAGAGTTCTATGGTGCAAATTTATTTTTGTTGTATGCCATATAACAAAAATCTAGGTTATCAATTTATTTGACTTTTAACTTGATGATAAGATTTTTTTGCTATTGTATTTTTGTAATTTGTTGTCAATAATAGTAACTTTTATATAAAAAAAATAAGAAAATTTTCAAAAAAAATTTATATAATTTTAAATGATAAAATTATAATTTTTATCTACTTGTTATATGTAAATTGCTTCCAAAATTGTAATATTTTATGAAAAAATTATAAGATTTTATATAAAAAATCATACTTGTCATTGTAAAAAATAAATTATGACTTTTTTATATAATTTATTCATCTGTATTCCATCGTGGAGGAAGGCTTTCGATTGTTTCAATAGAAATAGACCCGATAATTGGC
>JANHAO010004965.1:0-23439 GCA_026873985.1 Saraca asoca | reverse complement strand
AAAGATTTTGATAATTAAAAAGAAACAAAACTTCCCTGAGGAATCGACCCGTATTCGCCGGTTCTTTACTACAATTACACCGTGCACTTGCGTCTATTTTAAAACGTGTAACAAGTTTGTGTACATCATAGAGTAAATAAGGTAGGGCAGGGGTAAATATTCAAAAATGTGATGGAGTAAATAAGGTGGGATAGGGAGAAACATGTTTATGATGTAACGGTTACCTCTAGGAATTTCCCTTGGGGATTCCAATTGAATATTTTGTTATTTAAGTATTGATAAACTTTAAAAACCTTTATTGAATATTTTCTTATATTTAAGCTATGATGGATATTTTCCATGGTATCTTGTATTGTTGATTATTTCATTATGTTAAATATCATTTTCAATAGTTTAACTTTCTCGATGGCTGGAAGTTTCTCAACCTATTTGAGGTTATAGATTTCAAATGGGTAAGCTAATTATTAGAACTATACACATATTTTACTTTATGGACTTCAGATATGATTTATAAATGAAGTTTTAGTTTTCAATGGAATTATCTGCTCACTGAGTTTCTATGAAACTCATTCCTTTTTTCTTCATCATTTTCAGAACCAGAAGATATTCCTATTGTTCCCCCATGCTGTTCTGACCCAAGATCTGTTCATTGACTGAGTAACTCACACTTTACGAAGATTTAAGGTATAACAATGGTGTAAAATTTTGACAGTCGGTAGGATTGTGTATGAATGTGTTTGGTTGCTAGATGCCCTATAGAATATAGACTGTGTAATCTGAGCTACTGCATTTTGTTATATTGTTGAACAAGTTATGATGGGTGTGTAGCCCTTTTGTTTGTATAGGCCTTGCACTTAGAAGTCTAAAAAACAAAGGAAACTTTGCCGAATTTTTAGTAGAGTTGTCATGTAAATGCTTGGATGTGCATCTATGAAATTGTGAGTCTTTAATATATAATTTTCCATGGTATCTTGTATTGTTGACTATTTCATTATGTTAAATATCATTTTTCAATAGTTTAATTTTCCTGATGGCTGGAAGTTTCTAAACCTATTTGAGGTTATAGATTTCAAATGGGTAAGCTAATCATTACAACTATACATATATTTTACATTATGGACTTCAAATATGATTGATAAATGAAGTTTTAGTTTTTAATGGGATTATTTGCTCATTGAATTTCTATGAAACTTATTCCTTTTTTCTTCATCATTTTCAGAGTTAGAAGATATTCCTATTGTTCCCTCATGCCGTTCTAACCCATTATCTACTCATTGATTGAGTAGATCACACCCTGCGGAGATTTAAGATAAAATAGTGGTGTAAAGTTTTGGCAATTGGTAAGATTGTATATGTATGTGTTTGGTTGCTGGATGCCTAGTAGGATATAGACTGTGTAATTTGGTCCATTGCATTTTGTTGTATTATTGTACAGGTTATGATGGGTATGTAGCTCTTTTGTTTGTATAGGCCTTGTGCCTAGAAGTTTGAAAAACAACGGAAACTTCATCAGATTTTCTATAAAGTTGTCATATAAATGTTTGGATGTACATTTATGACACTGTGAATCTTTAGTATATAATTTGCATTGTTAGGCTTATAGAAGGTTTCCTAATGGTGACCTTCTACACCGGTTATGTGCCGTGGATTAGGGTGTGACAGGTTTAGTACTAGATTGGTGAAGGCATTCATCAAGAAAAGAATGGTTGAATTTAGGAGTTGCTCAAGCTGGTAGGTATTTAGTGTAGTTAGTGATTTTATGGTGCATGTGAGTTTTAAGGTAAAGTGAGCTGAGAGTAAGAAGGTAGGTGATCGAGATCAAGGCTGAGATAAGGTTAATCTCAATAAGAATAGGGCTCAATAGGTGGGGATGCAGTGAATGAAGAGCTAGTTGGACTTGTACATGACAAAGAGCTTTCAATCTTCCCTGCAGTTGGTAAACTTTCCTAGTTAAAGCATCACACTTAAGCTTGGTAGTGATTCTAAGAGCCATCTCTGCCATTTGGTCCTAATGATGCTCATCCTAAGCCCTCTCATGGTGGTGATGCTTTTTTGAAAATGATGGAACATGAACGGAGTGGGAATGGGAGCATCATGACATTTAGGTGGCTAGAAAAGCCACAAAGGGTGCCAAATGAACCTTTTTTGCTGGAACAAATAGACTAGGAAGGTGGTGAATGATGGAGAAATGATCTATACAAAGAATAATATCAGTCACACATGATGGAAATGGTCTACTAAGTATGTTTTGACACCCAAGTTAATTCCAGAAGCGAAACTTTAATATCAATAGTGAAGATAATCTCGTAAGAAGGGTACCTAGGAGTTTATATAGGTGTCGATCGCAACAATTGGCATACTTCTAGGTAAATAGGGAGCATCCACATGTTCATGTCACATTATTAGCTTGAGCAAGATTCTTACCTAATGATTGATGATATAGTCATATCATTTGTGCATTTTTTAAGCATACCAATTTGTATTAGACTGTTAAGAGGCTTTTCTTTATCCTCATTAAGCTTGGGAGCCAAGCTTACAACTTTGGTCGACCGATCTAGAGTTTTTGGTTGTTCGATCAAGATTTTGATTCTTGTGTTTTTTCTCGTGAAAATTTAAACTATGTGTGATGCTATGGTCTGATCATTCAAGTTTAGGTCATTTGACACTAGTTATTATGATTGAGCGGCCACAGCTTTGGCTAGTCCATGTTGGGTTATGTTACAATTGACATAAACATATAAAATTTATTTCTAATTTAATGTTAAGCTTCTTTTATGGATGCATCTACTTATTTCCTTTGGAATGGGATAGCTTTCCCTCGTAAGCTTTATGATTATAAGAATGAGACATCTCTATCTTCTTTAACAAAAGTCCCACAAGAATGTTTTTAGTAATAAAAGAAAAAAAAAAGGTGCACATGTTATCTTTATGCACTCCATTTCTATTTTTTTCTACCATGGTTTTACCTTAGTTAAAAATATTTTCAATCATGTCATAAAAATATCTGAGTCAGTGTGTTTTAAGAGGTAAAGTAGTCTTTTATACATTAATATACATATCAAATATTATTATGGACATTGATGTATATACATAACAAAGTACACAAAATATGCCTTTGTAACCTTTTTTATGCTTATTTTTTAATAATAAAACTACAACTACAAGTAAGTGCCCATATATGGTGGAGGAAAATTTTCAATATCAATTTATTGATGTGACAAAAATAAGTGGTAATGTAACACCTCCAAAATTAACCTAATTGGATTCGAATGCAAGTTTGGAAAGGTGACTAGTTAACCCGGAGTTCAATTCCTTATGGTCAACCAAGTAGTCGACCAGTTGGTACAGACATGGCAGGTCGACTGACCATGCACAATGTGGTCAACTAGCCTCTTTTTCATACATATATGAGGAGTAACCTTTATGATGTTTTTTACAACCCTCATTTACAATTAAGTAACTCTCAAAGAGTGTTAGTTCAACATAAAAGGGTTTTAGTTTGCACTATTAGTTCAACATAAAAGTGTTTTGGTTTGTGCTTTTTAAGGGTGTGAACCTAAGGTAGGTTTTTGACTTAAAAAGGCTAATTTCTTATCTTAAATTCCTTTTGGGTTAGTTTTGATCTCTTTTTTTTCCTAGGTTGTTGAATTGTGTTTCCCCAACAACCGAAGGCCAAAGATCAAAAGTAGGGATAAGCTCATACATTGCATGATATAGAGAATCCATATGACTAGGTGAGTGAGATTCGACCTTTCTAGCTCCCTTTCCATATAAAAATCTATATTTTTAAAACTTCCTAAATGTATTTTGATTGTTATGAATTGGAAACGTGGTTAAAGAATTAACCAATTAGAATTATGCCCAAATTAATGAAAACAAGAGTTGTGAATTGTCATAAGATCCAAGTAGGTCGTGGGATTATGGATAAGACCAGGAATAAGCCTATAAAGTAAGATTTGATGAATTCAGGTTTAGGTCAAAATATATAAGGGAAGGTAGATTCAAGCTAGAACCTAAAAATTATTTTCCTACTTGAATATGTAATTATTTGATTGAATGAATGTATGAAGTGGGCTACGGAATAGGGAGATATGATTGTGTCAAGTTGAGAATATCTTTGGGAATCTTAGCTTTGCATATGCATAACAATATTGAATAATCAAAAGTTTCAAGAATCTGAAAATGAGTTAATTTTACATTTTCAAAGTATTGTTTTATAAAGTTTTCAAAAGATTTATTTATGAAAAAAAATATTTATTAAAGTATTATTATATAAATTATTTTACATTACAAGTCTAATTAATTTGTTTTACTTCATTATTAGTATTATTATTTATAATAATATCAACTAATTATTTTATTTTATTTTATTAAACATTTTCCTATGATAGAATATACAATTTAAGATGTAAAAATGAAAAAATTTTAAATAAAAATACATTTTCATGAATATTCTTAGTCCATAAACAGGTAGAATGCATTAGGAAAGTCATGATAAATCAATGATATACAGTTATATAATTACATAGTAGATAAAGATAGTTAAAAAGATCTAAGAAGTATTGTATGTTAAAATCCCTTCGCACCTCACACGAATTAAGAGAACATCTTTTGAAATTATAGGTTTTTTACTCTACAATGATTTCACTTATATTTTCCTCCTTTCTTTGTTCACTTGTTCATTCGAACAAGTAAAATAATATTTTTGCTCTTCTGTCTTCACTATTTAAAGGGCCTTGATGCCTTTTCTAAGCTAATGTTAAAATTCATTTCAACATAAAATACAATATAAAATATAATATAAATAGGAAATAAACAAAATCATTCCTAAAAAATAAACGTAATATCAAATTAGTCATAAATCTTAAAAAAAAAAAAGAGAAGGATTTTACTTTGGACCCACCCTCTATAAATCTACATCCAATTTAGATGTCGATTAAGGATTTTTATATACAACATATAGATATGTGTGTGTATTTTTTATATTTTTTTGATAAAATGAAAGAAATAAATCGGTTTGGATATCACTCATACTCATTATTTCAGCCAAAAAAAGAAAACTATCTGTGCCATAGAGTTGAACAAAAAAAAAAAAAAAGCATTCACTTGGTTGAAGAAAGCAAAAATTGTTACCGTAAAAGGACACATCATTCATTTGCCGGGAATTGATGACTAAGAACTTAATAACAAATATCAGTCCAACATTTTCCCTGTGACAACCTCTTGTAGATGTCTGATGAATTTTGTTATCAAAACATAGTAACTTGCCAGCTAGAGAAGAGGTAAGATTGTAATGAGCGTATAAAAATTGCAAAAAAATATGAAATATGGGAAAAAAAAAATTACAAAGGCTATATTCTATTGCGCAGTCTCTCAAACTTGAAACACTTTTGTTGTCATCTATTATCTTCTGTGTCTGTCGTCTCGATCTGAATCCCTTTCTACTCTGAAGTCCAACCTCCAAACTTCGATCACCAGTTCAGAACACAGATCTGTTTTTATTCCATCATCTGACTTTGCAGATCCACTATGGATTTCATGAAGGTCTTCGATCAAACCGTCCGAGAGATGTGAGCTTCACCCGTTTTACTGTGCATTTCTTATCTATGAGTTGTATTTCTTCCCTTTTTGTATTTCCTTGTTCTGATTATGTAATTACATTTGGTGGAACAGAAAGAGAGAGGTGAATCTGAAGGTGCTAAAAGTTCCCGAAATTGAACAGAAGGTAACCCTCTGATTATTGGTGTTGGTTAAGTGTTCGAATCTAGTTTTGAGTTGAAATTTATCATTTAAACGACGCTAGATTGTCAATTTATTCGATTTCTTTTTTCTTTTTTTTTTAACAGGCATCATCAACAGCTTGAATTGCATTCTCAACATTTATCATAACATACATGGATGATGATAGTTGAGTTTCTGAAGAATTAATTCAATGGAAAAATTATTAGTGATTGGTGGATATAACAGATTTTTGATAAAATACATAAGGAATTTGTTGTTTGGTATTAATTCAATGGAAAAATTATTAGTAATTGGTGGATATAACAGATTTTTGATAAAATACATAAGAAACTTGTTGTTTGGTGTCATATTTTTGCTTATTGATTGTTGCAATTTTTGAATCATGCTTCAATTTTAATGTTCATGAATCATGTTTATGCCTCATATTTGGACATGTAATATTATATTTTCACACATTGCACCGGGTGAAATCATGTTCTTCATTTTCCGAGAGACTGGCATGTGTTTAAAGATCAATATATGAAAAGTATGTGAATAATAAATCTGTTAGTTATTTTCAGGTTAATTTGTACTATATTGGTGAATGTTTACCATTTGTAATGATTCAGGTATTGGATGCTACAGATAATGAACCTTGGGGTCCTCATGGTTCTGCATTGGCTGAGATTGCGCAGGCTACCATGAAATTGTAAACTTATTCTTTTCAATAAATATTTCTTGATGATTTTCATTTTAGATGAACATTTCTTGATAATTTATTATGTGATTGTTTTTGCCGTACTTTCAGTACTGAATGCCAAATCGTCATGAATGTCCTTTGGACAAGATTGGGTGAAACAGGAAAGGATTGGCGTTATGTATATAAGGTAACACACAACGTATATCGATGTTATTCCTCTCCTTTTATCCAAAAAAAGAATTATAAGGTATTGGACTATAGGGAGAAGGAACTTATACATTTCCTATGTTGGTTCATATTAATCTATCCTTTAATAACTGAAACTACTTTTATGTCAGGCATTAGCTGTAATAGAGTATTTGGTAGCAAATGGATCTGAACGTGCAGTTGATGACATTGTAGAACATACTTTTCAGATATCAGTAAGGACCGGTTCCTTGTATTTGGATTAACTTTCCTCTGCAATTCAAACAGCATTGACAATTAGATCAAGACTTCTCTTACGTAATCATGATATCTTTGATATTGGTATAGGCACTTTCTAGTTTTGAATATGTTGAGCCTAGCGGGAAGGATGTGGGACTCAATGTCAGGAAGAAGGCAGAAAACATTGTGGCTATTCTAAATGATAAAGAGAAGATCCAAGATGTTAGAAATAAATCTGCTGCAAACCGTGACAAGTAGGTCAAATTTGTAAATATTTTAAACCTCAATTTAATGAGATGAATATATTATTATTATTACTATTATTATTTTTTTTTTGTGCTGCTTAATTCAGGTACTTTGGACTTTCTTCTACTGGAATTACATACAAGTCAGGGTCAGCCTCATTTAGTAGTGGCAGCTACCAGAGTAGTGATAGATATGGACGTTTTGGTTCAAAAGATAGTGACAGATACAGAGACAAGGATCAATCTGAAGATGAGAAAGTTGAGAAACATTATTCTGCAAAATCACATCCTGGGGTTGCAAGTGACAATAAAGGGAACTCCTACAAGAAGGGTTCAACACGTGCTCTCAGGTAGAACAAATCTATTACTATTGCTTAATCCAAAAATATCCCTTGAGAAGTATGTAAAGAAGCCAAATTGATGAGTATTTATTGAAGCTGAAAGGTAGTAAATTTTGTTACACTAGAGTCTACAAAGTCTTGCTACTTGTGCATGATATCATAAACCATATTTACTCTAACAGGATGTGTGTCGACACTTGAAACTTGGATCCTAACTCTATTTTACCCAGTTGAACGAGCTGGCTTCTAGAACAATGGTGGATTGGCAAGTCAGTTAATGTCTGTGGAGCTCTCTATCTTATGTCCCACCTTATGCATGCACATGGTTCAATTTTGTGCACATAAGGACACATGTTGCAGACTGTATTATTATATTAGTTTACTGTGTCTGAGTTTAGAATGTTTGTTCTGCAGCAAAAATGCAGATTCAATTCCTTCTCAAACTTCGAGTTTACCTTCAAACAATGATGAGGATGATTTTGATCCAAGAGGAACTTCTACTAGTAGTAAGTATATTCAAATGGTCTTCTACATTGTGGTTGCTGATTTCTCTAGAAATATTATTGTATTAATCAATTGATTTAAGTTGAGTAGAAACTTCTGTGGTGTTATATGTGTAACTTGCACATACAAATCCTTCCAACATTGTATCTGGCAGAGGCAAATTATCTCTGACGAGTCAATTTTTTGGATATGTCACTAGTTCACTGGCTGCAAACTGGAGGAAGTCCCCTTTTGGGCCTCTCCTCAATTTCTGCTTGCTTTGGTTATCTTCATGTTCACAGACTAAAAGCAAATGCTGAAGCAACCTTGTAATAGAGATGTTATATGCAATAAGTTTTAAGTTTCAACCTCAACAAGAGCACTCTCCAAAGTTAAGGAAAAAAAAAAGTGAAAGAAAGAAAAAAATAAACTGGCTATATAATGAGATTTTTACCTTTTCATGATGGAAATTTTTTATTTTCAACAGAGGCATCAACTGGAAGTTCTAACCAGGTTGATCTCTTCGGACAAGATTTAATTGGTGACCTCATTGATGCTCCTGCTTCTGTTCCCATGGAACAGCCTGTAGCAAGTAGTGTGTCAGAGGTTGATCTCTTTGCAGATGCAACATTTGTATCAGCAGCACCTAATTTAGACAAAGGAGCTAGTCCTCAACCACAGGTTAGATTCAATCACCTCTAACTGTATAGTAGTGTACAATTTATCATAAAGAGATCCTTAACAAGTTCTTGTGCATGCAAGCAAAGGTGGTCTTCTTAAGATTTTTGGAATTGAGTCATTACTTGGAAAAACAAAATAGGTTTACTGTTCTTAAGATATCTTTTCTTAATGCTTGTCTCCTTTGTTGCTAATAAGAAATTTATGTTCTATTGATAATTGCATGTACAGAATGAGGTTGATCTATTTGCAGCTCAACCAAGCATTTCTTCTTCAGTTATGCCTACAGTTGACTTGTTTTCAATTCCTGAACCAGTCGTGCAGCCAGACAAGAAGTCTGAAAACTCTGGCCCTACAAATAATGACACATTTGATCCCTTTGCAGCAGTTCCACTTAATAAATTTGATGGATCTGATCTTTTTGGTGATTTCACTTCTCATGATTCAGCATCTTCACTGACCTCAAAAGATTCTGTTAGTGAAAGCAGCCATGATAATATGAACAGTAAATCCTTACCAGAGTCTAAAAATCCTCCCAAAAAGGATTTCCAGGTTAAGTCTGGTATCTGGGCAGATTCATTAAGTCGTGGATTGATTGATCTAAATATATCTGCGCGTAAGTCTGTTATTTTTGCCTCCTTTATAGCTTATCTACTGCATAATATAATCACTAATAAGTTGCTAACTATACATTATTTCTGCATCTTTAATTTGAATATTAATCGACTTTTATTTTTTTTCTTGCAGCTAAGAAGGTATCTTTGGCAGACGTTGGGATTGTGGGTGGATTGAGTGATGGATCAGATGAAAAGGAGAAAGGTCCTCTGCCTTCATATTACATGGGAAGAGCTATGGGAGCAGGATCTGGTCTTGGTATGTCTGGATTCACACCTTCACGGCCAGCTGCTGGAGACATGTCTTCAAACCTTAGCAGCCAACAATATATATTTGGTGGTTTCCAAAAGTAATATATTATATTTTCAACGTTTCATATTCCTGTCGAAATTTCACTCCATATTCTCTGTATGGCATGTTGGGTTTTGTTTATACGAGATCACACCTTACTCTGTATCAGATGAATTTTTGTTGATTCTCAACAACGTTGCGTTGGCACTGTTCTGTTGGAAAATATTTACTTCAAGAATAGACTCCACTGTTTTACGGGTAAATGGATTGCTTTTGTGGAGTTATTCTCCAAGTGGAGCGTAAGTAAGTTTCATTGCTAGAAGTTTGTGAAATGTCATTTTTGACGTTCAATCCTAATCCTAATCACGATCACGTCAGTCATTTAAATCTCAAGCGCCTCTTCATTCCTAAGAAGTGTCTTGTACTAGACATGAGGTATTCCGCCTGCAGTTTTTATAGGCTCGTTTATTAAATAATTAAATAATTCTAATGCTTAATTCAATTTAATGGTGTACGATGCAAGGCGTCTTCTGCGCCTAGCTGTAACGGTGTGGCTTATGGCTTTCGCGATTGTCCCCAGCATCTCTGTAATTAGCAGGATCCTCACATCGGAAGCTGGAGTCGTGTATTTTGACCCAATAGAATTTGCCAGGTTGCAATATAAACTATTGGATCTTAATCATATCAATGCTTTCGGCTTAGAAATGAAAAGACAACAGAGGATTTTCAGCATACGACTGAAATGGTTCTCTATCCTATCAGTGCTTTCAGCTTAGAAATGAAGAGGCACCAGAGGATTTTCAGTATATGATTGATTTTAGACGAGTCTACAACATCAATAGCAACATAAAGGCTGCCTCTACAATGTCCCAAGTATTTACCAGCTCCAACCCCCCCACCTCAATTCATCCCACATGGGAAGTAAACTATGTGCTCAGAAAACTTTATTTATTATAGATGTTCAGTTGAAAGAGAAGCATCAAGTTAGTATATGTCCATCATTCTACCCCTTAACATGGCCTCTGCTTTCCTCACCTGCTTCACTGGCCCAATGATAAAGACCTACACAAAAATTAAACAGTTAGAACGCCAAATATTTGAATATCATTGTTTACAACTAGAAAATATATTTGAAATAAAGAAAAAAAATAATGGCCCATATAAATATGGCTGCTTCAGGTTCACCAACTTGAATAAGTTCCAGGAATCCAGATCCATAAAATTTCAAGTTTAAAATATGCAATGTGCATATAATTAACAGTTTCAACATTTAAATCCCCCCCCCCGGGACCACATTGATACACTAACCTTGTCGCGTGGGCCCTTAGAACCTTCAATCAGAATTTCCGCACTGAAGAAACAAATGCATTAGAAAATTTAAACATGCTGGTAACAGACAATCTAAAAAATTATCTAGAAAACAAATGCATTAGAAAATTTAAACAGGCTGGTAATAGACCATCTAAAAAATTATCTAGAAAACCAAGAAACATGAAAGGAGGGAACTTAGATTTACTTGCACGACTCCTTAATTGACAGAATAGTTGCCCCTTTTCTCCCAATCACACGTCCCATCTTTCCTTGGGGAACATCAAGAATTGAAAGGATTTCTTCCTCAGGAGCCTCTTCATCTTCTTTAAGCTTATCTTTAAGAATAAAGAAAACATGGTATAGTAGTCAGTAGCTTATCTTACGACAGGTCAATTTAGAAAGTTAAGAATGATACTCTTCCCAATTGTAATCCGATCAAGAGGGCAGACAAAAGCTGTTAAACTAGAAATCTATTTGGTATAATAAACCCGCAAGAAGAGTAGCTGTATAAAAGAATATGCAGAATAGGAATAATTCATCCAGGAATTGCTAAATAATAAGGATTCCTTGCTCATGCCATATTTCTTTCTAACTATACAGGAGTTCACATTGAATTACATAGACACACCACTTTTACAGTAAATTTTTAAACCCTACTTTGCAAAGAACTTAATCTTAAAAAAATGCATCATGCTGTCGAACTATGCAATCACCTTTTAGTCAAATACCACAAATGACATCATATTATCTCAAACTAAACTTCTCTGAAAAATAACATATAAGAGAACTTGAAAGCAATTGGAAATATAAGTTATCCATTTGGAATGACCTTTTCATGTTATAGAAACAAGAAATATATTTTGAATAGAAGATAGAAGTACAGATCTCGAAGACCTGGAATAGGAGGTAGAGATGGCCAATCAGCATAATCATTATTGTTGATACAAAAACATCGACAATACAGGGCACCACGAACTGCAAGATACCAAATAGACCGTTCATTTAATTTCTCCATCATTCTATGATAGATGTACAGAAGTAAGCGAACATCATCAGCAGCTGCCCGGATCATTTGTTCGGATAATGGTCTGTGTGTCCAAAATTTTGGGTCCTGCCAAAAGAAGTGATACCCCAGTATATAGTAGAAAATAGTTGTAAGGCATATACATATATATATGTGTGTGTGTGTGTGTGAAGACTATCATCCTTCACTCTTTTAGTTGGACAAAAAACCCAAACTTTTTTCAAGTAACTTAAACAAAGAGGGTAATTTAGTAATTTTAATGTTCACTTTAGGAGATGCTTCCCATTTTTCTCTTTCACTCTAAAAATCTGATTCTCTCTTCATTTTCTCTCTCTATTCCTCTCTCTCTCGCTGAATACATCTCTATTGATCCCTATCTATCTGTTTGTCTTCCTATCCTCCATCATGAAAAAGAAGACATGAGCTTGATTTAGCAAACAGAACATAAACTTGATCATTGTATTTCAATACAATATTGGAAAAAACAGGAAGAATTCAACATTATTTCTGGTTAAAAACTCATTTTAGCATTTTAGTAAAACAACTATTAGTTTAATTTCCTAATTAAAAAATCCTAGCTCCAGTAGTCCCTTTCAATATGCAATCTAAAGGGAATCTTACACAATCAAGTTCCTTAGAGACGATTTTCTTCCATTAATATCTGGAACCACACACGTTCCTTCTATTAGAAATACAGTTAAACTCAAGTTCCCCTTGCGAAATGAAGCTCCATTTCTGTCTTTAAAATACAATTAAACTCTAACTTTGTTTGCTGTGTGGGAGATGAACAGATTGAAAGGGATGAATCCACCAAGAAAATGAGAAAGGCCAACGGAGGGAGAAAATGAAGAGAGAGAAACAGATTTTTAGAGTGAGAGAGAAAATGGAAAGTATCTCCTAGGGTGAAAATTAAAATTACTAAATTACCCTCTTTGTTTAACTTATTTAAAAAAAAAAAAAATGTTTGGGTTTTTTGTCCAACTAAAAGAGTGGAGGTTGCTAACCTCCACATGAAGGTGTGGAGTTTGGAGGTTAGCAATCCCTTATATATATGTATATATATATATATGCTTAAATGAAAAGTGCACTACCTAACATGCATATTAGACCAACAATTAATAGTAAGAAAATAGATAGATCTAATATAGGATCTTTTTCTTAATTTGATGACATGATCTTGAAACCAACCTGCCGAAGGAGGATGCGGACTTCTTCCTTCTCAAGATATGATATGCCTAACAACAAAACCTTGAGGTGAATAAGGAGGAAGCAACAAATGACTAAAAGACATTATTATTCATCTCCACTGAAAGAATTTGGCCAATATAAGGAATTCATGACCAACAGATACATTTAATAGATACCACGACATATTTAAATACCACAATAACGTGGGTCTGCAAGGAGGCTGACAAATGAAATGTAGTCATCTGGCAATCTTTTGCGTCCTTCTTGCTCCTCTATCAGTGAATAGGCAATCTGCACCATAACAGTGGGGTACAATAAATTACTTATTGTACTCAAGGATCAAGAGTGGGAACATTTACATACGAAACTAGCAGACCTAAATAAAACCATTGTGGTACAAATTTCATTTATTTTCTTCTTCGTTGGCTTTCCTAGATCCAAATGGACATTTTATGGGAGGGGAAAGTATGCACTCCAACTTAAAGAATGACCCTTAAACCTCAACTTTCAAAATCATTGAGACATGCTTAAACCGCCAACTTGCTGTAAAAAAGATTTATGAGCACAAGTGCTTGTTTAAAGCAGCTGATCAAGTTTCTATCCAACAAAAAAATAAAATAAAATAAAAATAAAAGATGATTACGTAGAAGTCTTCTCACCTAACCAAGTAAATGAAACAGCAAGAATAGTTCACTTCAGATGTATAAACATAATCAAATAATCCAATCAAATTTAAATTTGCTGTGTCATTGTTCAATGACAAACAGGAAACTTGAGGAGAAATCATGTACACCTTACACATTGAGCCAAAATATTGGCAGCAACACAGCAAATGAACATGAATACATGATAATATTATAGCTGAAAGGATGAAAGAAAATGAAGGGCTAAACAGGAACACTACTGATAAGAAAAGCATATTTAAAGAGGAAACATAGAAAACAAGCAAATTATTTGGCCCCTTTTCTTAAGCCAACAGCAGAGAGCCAAAAATATCTATTGAAGTTCACATCCATTGCTCAAGAAAAATCATTACAGGGCACATTATAATATAATATGTGAATTATGGAATTAATTGGGTTCTCCAACTTTACAAAATGTGCCTCAAAGAAGCAAGGGAGGAGGGCAGTAAGAAGGAGGCTCACCTGGGTATCCATCACATTATTCAGCTTGATGCCAAACTGAAAATATAATGCCTGGAACACAAGAAGAAATTTATGAATTATGAGGGCTTTAAATTGGCAGGTCACAGGTGAAGTAGGAAATGCTGCAATGAAAAGGTAAGGCTCTTAAAGTTCATAAGGGCTTTAAACCTCGCTGTCTCGTTTGCAATCATGAATCACTTTTTTGATGTAACTAGACTCGAGTGCAGGCTTACAGGCTTTGATTAGCATCTCTCCCCCTTCGATTGCATCAACCACATATATAGCATCTGGAAATGCAAGCTGCAGAAACATGGATATTTGACTTACTAGATAGCATAGAAAAGAAATACATTGGAACATCTGACATTGTAACATCTGACTTGTGAAGAAAATGCCATACTTAATTTACCTGCATTATACACAGAGTCCCATGCCGACATAAGTCAACACCCTCACAATCAAAACCAATGACGATCTGTTTCTCACAGGAGGGCTCCAGGAACTCAACAGGAAGTTGAGATGCATTGGTGACAATGTAGATTGGAACCGAAGTTGAACAAGCTTCATGATCCTGAGGCTTGTCACCTAAGTAGATATTGAAATCTCGGTTAACTAAAATCGAAGATGCTAAAAAGCCATTGAGAAGTAGAATCTCAACGCAATTCAACCGTAAAGTCCTATTCATCAACAACACAGTCTCTTATCAAACAGTTCAATTTTTCCAAATTTTCCTAGGGAACAAACAGATAATTAAAACATTGAGAACACTGAAAAAATCGATAGCCTGAATCAAACGCCACTAGCGAAACTCATCAAACTAAAAATTCAAGGGAAAAAGAGTGAAAGAAAAAAAAATGCAGATTAGAATCAGAGACGAAATGCACCGTATCAATATTGCAGAAAGTTTCAATAAGACAGTGAAAAGAGAGGAGTGTGAGTAGGAACCAGGTAGTGAGGGGAGAGGAAGGTCCGTCTGATATGAAGGAGGAGAAGAAGCCATGTGATCTGAGTCAGACCATCAAACCAAACCTCAAGGAGGTTTTGCCTTTCTCAGCTCTGCACAATTTCTTCGTCAGATTTTGTTGCTTCCGGGTCTTTATTTCCTTTTTATTTTATTTTATTTACATTTTTAACCTTTTCTTCGCTCAAAAGTCAAAAAGTTAGAACTTTACCGCACCCGTCAATCTGTTTCTCTTTTCTTCAGTTGGTGCCGTGCGGTGCGTTTTGAGTCATTTTTCTACTGGTTTGTGGCTTGTTAGTTGTTACTCAACGATTAAGTGGATAAAAAACGATAGTTATTACTTATCAGGGAAAAGGAGAGGACTGAGAAAATGGAAATTGGAATGAAGGAAAGTATCCATAGTCCTATTTCAACTTCACTGATGTATTTCAATTTTTGTTGGTCAATCACTTTTATTTATCATATATTTATTTCACTTTTTTGTTTGGTCTAAATCATATATTTTACTTTGACAAGTCTTTAGATGTAGATTTAATTATGGACTGGGCAGTCCATTAGGCCCATTGTCGACTGGGCAGACCATTGTGCTGCTGGATCCTTACTTCCTTAGAGAATGAGATCCGGATTTATTTATTTATTTTTAATGTTTCAGTGCTGCTAAAGGATTTTATAGTTTTTTAAACTCCTTATAATACATTTATAATTAGATTTGTAGGATTCACTTTTATTTGTAATTAACTATCCACGAACATTAATTCAGAAATTTTCACTCATAATTATTTGATATAATTAACTTATATAATTATATAATGACATAATATAAAAAGTTATTTATTAGAATAATAAATAAATATGATTAAAATTATGATTATTAAATTTTTTAGTAATTTTTACGATTGAGATCTTACTCTTTTCATTTTATATCATAATATAATTGTATAAATTAGCATTCATTTATCATATTAGATGATTGTAGATATAAATTTTTAAATTAATTTATGATAGTGAGTTAATGCAAAAAAAAAAAAATTCAAGAATCTTATTATAAAAAATTATAAGGATCAAAATTTTAAATTAATATTTTTTAAAAATTTATAATGAAATTACATCGTATATAAAGTATCATATTTTTATTAAAAATTGAAATTCAATATAAACTTGGGTAATGAATATGCAATATATATATATATATATTCATAAATAAAATTGTATTATAATTTTTGTGAAAGAAAAGTTAAATAAAATTTACCAATGCAAAATTTACAATTGCGTGGTACCCCTTTTTCACATACACTTTTTAACTCTATGAATTTTGACATTTGCTATGTGAAATTCAATAGAAATATACTCTGTAAGTTAAAAAATTGAGATCAACCCATTGAAGTAATCTTATATTCTTAAGAAAGGTCTCTCCTTTTGCATATATTAGGAGAAAGTTTTCTAACTGTTTTCTTATTAAAAATGATCGATCTTATTATAAAAGATGATTATTTCTGTTAATAAGCATCTACATAAAAGAAAATTAGAAATACATGTTTTAACACCTGTCTTAAAAATATATTTATGGTTCATTGTCCAAAATGAGATCCTCCCTTTTATTTTGTAAATAGTGTTCTCATTTTTTTTTTATTTTTGTGTGTGATGGATTGAAGGAGGGAAAGGGAAAAAGGGATTCTTCTATTACGACGGCTTCTTCTTTATGCAAACTATGATGATGCATAGTGTTGATATTTTCATCAAAAAAGTCTGTATGTTCAAGGAAGATATCAAGAAGACAAGGGTGAAATCCTGGCTCTCCAAGTCCGCCTTTCCTTTAATATCTCTCTCAAAATGTGAAATAGTATACAAGATGAGAAGGTTGTTGAAATTGTGAATAGAAGGTTGAATATTTGATGAAGACAAAGGTCAAATGGTGTTCTGATTTTCTTGGTGACAATGAAGAAGATGAAGGCTGGGTCTTGTCATTTGCACACACAAATTTTGTTACTAATCTGGATGGGAAAATGACAGAAGTGGATTAACTATATCAGGTGAATAATTTAAGAGTTAATTGTATACTTTTAAGATTTAGGAAGTAAATTGTACATGATTTATAGTTCGATAGAGTTTATTGCATTTTATTTATTTATTTGAGTAAAATACTTTGTCATTTCTTATGTTTTATCAAGAATACAAGCCTCCCCTGCATTTTTTAAATTTACGCGTCAGTCCAAATTTATTTTTTCGTTCAAAATATTTCTTGAATATATTACTTTAATTTCTTAATTTTATTTCTATTTCATAATTATAAAATGAACTAGTTATCCTTTTATTTATATTTATTTGCAGAATGAGTAATCACATTTTCATTCTCAAAAATTGAAATCTCTCTATTCTCTCTGACATTTGCAGATTGCATAATGCAAAAAGGATTCATCTGACTTGGAGATTGATTTTTATGTTGAGTTCAATAACCCTAATCAATTTTGATTTCATCTCTTCTTCTATCAATGGTTGTTGACAGGTTTATGAATTTTTGTGTATAGGTTAAGATTTCTTCTCTTCTTGTATTTTTATGCCGATTAATATAGGATTTTAGGGTTAGCTTCAGCTTTACTTGGGTTTTGAGTTTATTGGAAGGTGTAATCACTTTAGATAGACAGTTGCTATAAGGAATATGAAAAATTTAGAGTAAAATACTCTATCATCCCTTGTGTTTTATCAAAAATATGCGGACCTCTCCTACATTTTCAAAAATGCACGGAGGGCAGAATATTTTACTCAAAATTTTAAGAATTTTATTGGTTTATTACATTTTAAATTTTTCCCCTTTAGTTGCATTTGGTGAGTGTGAATTGCTTAAAGGTATAATTTTACTTCAAGTCTTACTACTTGTTTATGTCTTTAACCGTTTTCTAGCCAATACATACTCTTGGATTGCTCTCTGCTAACCTTATACTTATATGTTTAATTTTTTTTTAGATTCTGGAAAAATGTTTAACTCTTACATCTGATACAATGACAAGCTATTTGTCATAGGCCCAATTGACCAAGATAAATACAGTTATATGGAGTTGCTGACATACAAGTATAAAAAGGTTTTATTAGATATTCTTGTTGGTGTAAGTTGCACTTTTACTTGTAAATGTCATATTCCCCCCTCTACAAATCAATTTTTAACTTTGTCCAATGATAGTGACATCATAAAAATATTTGATATGTATATTGCTCATAGTGCTATTTACTTATCTATTAGCTTGTCCAAGTTGTTAAGGCACTAAATACATCATCACCCAATAGCATTAACTAGACCCAAAAAAATAGTGTTAAGCCTCAAATTGAACCTGAGACCCAAGCCAATGAGAATAGGGATGTTGATAGTGAAATTCGGTCATCCAAGAGAGCACAGATATCGAATCTAGCTAACCAAAAGGTTCAGTGAACCCCATACTGCAATCCGATTGAGTATGAAAAAGTGAGATGGAGGAAGAGGAATAACAGAGAGAAAATACACCAGGAGTTTTAACGTGGTTTAGCTAAAGTTGATTGTCGACCCCTACATCCACGATGATGTATTTTTTGAGAATATGTTTACAGAGTATTTGTGTTTCTATAGGGATTTTTCCAGTCTAATTATGTTTAAGGATCGACCTTTTTCAGATTGGCCTCCCCTTATACAATAGTCTCAACCCCTATTTATAGTTGTTGGGGGTGTACAATCTTAGTGTGTTCCAGAAAAGAAAAATCATAAATTAAGTACAAGTTGATGTCTACAAATTGGCCATGCAAGTTGATATATGCAAGTTGGTCTCATTTTCGGGTTTAAACACAGTGAGTTTTTTGGAAGATGGTTGAAGTGGTATGTTTCGACCAATGAGTTGGAGCTCGTTGTCAATTGACCTTGAGCTACTACCTTTGTTCTATGATCTGAGCTCTTGTCTAGCGATTTTGTGCCTTTGTCCAGCAACCTTAGTTTTGGACAAGCTGGGCCCCTTCTAATTGAACTCATCTATTGGGCTTTTGCCAACCTATTTTGTATAGTTACAAAAATACCTATAACATTAGCCCCTAAGCTCTTACTTCATTTTGCAGACTAAGAGCTGTAATTTGCTGGTAAAAGTCTACACTTACAGTATACAGTGTTGTCATTTTAGACTTTTGTCTTATCATTTTATCTGTGTCAGACCATGCATTTAATGCACATTTTTCATAGCTGTTGGCATGGCAACCTTACTTTCTGCTAGACCATTTGATCAAAAGCAACTGAACAACTTTTGGATCCATTGGTGAAGCCAAAGCAGTCTATATAAGGTGTGAAAAGCTTTCTTCTTTTTCATAGAATAACCCAGTGGGTATATTGGCTGAGCTCCCCATGTTTTTGATGATCTGGATCTTTGATGAAGTGATACAAGGCATGTATGGCCTACTGCATAGAAAGTTCCCATGGACAATTTCTCTATGAGGATTCTAAGAACTTTTGTATAATTTTCATAACCTTCTCATAGTGATATTGATGAATTTAGTTCTTTCACCTTTATTCTTTTGCCTCCTTGCATGATGAGTTAACCATTTGGTTTCTCTAAGTACCTTGGGGGCAATAAAGATGAGGGAGAGGCTTTTAGCTTAGGAGGAGGACAAGAAAAAGCTTAAGTAGTCAGCTTGCTCAATGATTCTCTAGCTCATTGGACTTCAGCTCCTAGAAGCCAGCCTTCCTCTAGGATATGATAGCTATAGGCTTATTTTAATCTGTATTCTTGAATCTTCATGTATATATTTACCTTGTTGAAAGAGGTTTTTAATGAATTTTTTCATATTTCCTTGCTTTCCTAAGTGCATCATGTTGGATGTTTTAAATATCGCAGAAAATAACATGTAAGCTATCATCAATAGATTCCCACAAATCACAGCTAAATAAATAGTAATTAAGTTGGATGACTAATCGATCATATTAATTCATCTTAGTTATCAATGAATTCAAGTATCAAAGTGCCTCAGCTGGTATGAGTTTGAGCATTGGAGTGCCTCAACTAGCATGAGTAGTGTCCAAGTAGGTCGCATGAGAGCTGCGTCTTGATTGGCATAAGTTGAATGCTTTGATAGGTCACATGAGAGTTGCACCTCTAAATGATAGGTCATATGCATAGTAGGTCATATGCATGCATTTTCTAGATAATAGATCGCATGCATACGATGCCGAGAAGTAGGTCATATACATGCATTTGCCAAATAATAAATCGCATGCATATGGTCCTGAGAAGTAAGTCGTATGCATGCATTTGTCAGATAATAGATCATATGCATATAGTGCCAAAAAGTAGGTTATATGCATGCATTTGTGAGATAGTAGGTCGCATGGATGTGCCTTTACAGGCAATGAATTTTAGCACCTTAGTGCCTCAGCTAGCCTTAGGTCTTAGCTAGCAATGAATTTATTTTAGCATCTTAGTGCCTTAACCAGCTTAGAACCTTAATTGACAATGAATTTATTTTAGCGCCTCAGTGCCTCAACTGGCTCCGAACCTCAACTAGTAATAAATTTATTTTAACACCTTCGAGTATTAGGTTGCATCATAGCAATCTAATTGCTTAGTGTCACAACAATTTTGTTACTTAGTGTCACGATAATCCTGTTGCTCAGTATCACAGGAATCTCGTTGCTCAGTGCCATAGCAATCTGGTTGCTCAGTGTCACAGCAATCTCGTTGCTCAATGTCATAACAATCTTATTTCTTAGTGCCATAGCAATTTTGTTGCTCAGTGTCATAACTTGCTCAGTGTCATAACAATCTCATTGCTCAATGTCATAATAATCTCATAGCTCAATGTCATAACAATCTCATTGCTCAGTGCCATAGCAATCTTGTTGCTCAGTGTCATAGCAATTTCGTTGCTCAGTGGGCTCAAGTCTTGGCTCTGGCTCCTTTAATTAGGATTAGAAGATTGAGCTGACATTTAATGGAAATATGGCTATAGATGTCCTGCATTTTAAGCTCGTGGAACTTCAGCTCCATTTATTGAGCAATAAGCTTTGTTCCCAAGTCTTCCTTGATGGTGTTTGAGCCTTCTCAGTCTGGACCTAGTGTCTTGTTACTGACCTTACGAGCTTAGGGAGAATAGGGTATAATATGGGATCATTAATAATGTAGTCCAAATTTAGACCTTCCTGTGTAATACTTTACTGAAAACTAGTAAACACAAATATAAAAATGTGAGGAGAAACTTTGGTGCTTTTATTAATTTTTGATTAACACTATAGAGTTTGAAATACTAGAGTTATTGTTGTTGTTGCTGTTGGGACTACTGAGGTCGTGGTGCAAGTTGTATCATATAGTTTCTCAAGTGACCTCCTTTGATCAAATCTTCAATCGCATCTTTGAGTGCCCAGCATTCCAAAGTATTGTGCCTGATCTCTTTGTGGTAGGCACAAAACCTATCTGTGTCCCTGAGCCTGTTGGGGGCCCTCAAAGGTTTGGGTTTCCTAAAGCCTTCCCTATCTCTTTCCGTTGCAAATATCTTATCTTAAGTGTTAGATAGAAGGCTGTAGCTATCATAGTAACCTTGATGCTGAGGTTACTCAATCTTGGCTTTCTTTGCAGGCTAGTTATCAAAGTTGTCCTTGCCATTCCCGTGATTGCTCCTCTTCTTATTCTGATTAGAGTTGTTCACATTGTCCTTATGATCAGTCCTTTTTAGGCTAAAGATCTCTTCCCACATGATTTGTTTAGCAGCTCATCCATAGAACTCATCTGGGTCCCTTACTGGAGATTTGTATATGTTCTTATATAGCTTTTCATCTTTATGGAGTCTCACTGAGATCGTTGTTAAGACACTTTCATCGGAGGGGTTCTCCACATCTTTAACCTCACACTTGAACCAAGTGATGTAGTCCTTCAGTGATTCATTTTTCTACTAAAAAATCATCGTGAGGTGGTAGGATGGTGCGAGCTACCTTTTTTATGCTTTATACTGATCGATGAATCGACACTTTTCCTAACTGCCAATGTTACAAGCTGGGAGATTCTTGAACCATGTTCAAGATATGTCTCCTAGTGTAGTTGGGAAGACACGACATTTAACCAGAAAATTGATCGTCTGAAGATCCATTTATACATTGAATACATCCAGATGGTCGCATGGATCACTATCCCAATTGTATTGCGAGATTATAGGGATTTTAAATTTACAAGGGGGAGGCTGAGTCTCTATCTCTCTAGTAAATGGAGTTCTCTCCTTGTATCAGTCTTAGCTATTCTGAGCTTGAGGGCGTTCCTCTAATTATTTTACCTTTTGAAGTAGCTCTTCTATCATTAGGTTTTATGTTTTGAATCTCCAGCTAGAAGTTTGTTAGCTCTTTTTACCTCCTTGATTATAGGAGTAGCGACCTGAGGTATGTCCCTGGTCGGACCTATTCGAGCCTTTTGCTTGATGCAAGCTCTCACATTGCAAACCATTATGGTTTTCACAAGCTCAGTGAACCTCTAATCTTGTTCATAAGTGGGAAGAGTGAGCTGAATCAGCACGCCGAGGTTCCCTTCTGGGTGTAACGACCTGAACCTATTTTTCATGCTCAATGCTTGTGCCTATGTCAGTACCCTAACTGCCTCAGTCAGTTTTTTCACTGTGTTTTCAAATGTTTCTTGACATTGGCACCATATTTGCATTTTTCCAATCTTAGAAACAATAACAATAGGTTAATGGTAGCCTATGGGGGCAAGCCTGCGACGATACTTGAAACAAGGATGGTGGAAGTGTCCACCGCAGGAAGGACTAGTTCTTTCTGTTGTTCTATGTGCCCTTCTGGTTGGTTAGCCAGAGTATTTAAACTATTGGTGGTTCTTCCTCTAGCCATCGCAATTGTATGAAAAATTAACCAGAATATAGTATGGACTCTCCTTCTAGTGTCAAAAATATTAATAGTGGAATTCAGTCGTCCAAGAGAGCGCAGAAACCAAATCTAGCCAACCAAAAAGTTTAATGAATCCTAAACTGCAATCTAGTTAAGTATGAAAGAGTGAGATGGAGGAAGAAGAAGAATAGAGAAAGAAGACATCGGGAGTTTTAACATCATTCGGCTAAAATCGATTGTCAACCCCTACATCCATAGTAATGTATTTTTGAGATTGTGTTTGTAGAGTATCTGTGTTTCTATGAGGATTTTCCTAGTCTAATTATATTTAAGGATCGACCTTTTTCAAATTGGCCTCCCCTTGTACAATAGTCTCAACTCCTATTTATAGTTGTTGGGGTGTGTTAGTCTGGATGGGTGCCCTAGACCAATTTGATTGAGTTTTATTGCATCCTGGACTATACATTCTGTGTATTTGGATATAA
>JANHAO010004964.1:0-23543 GCA_026873985.1 Saraca asoca | reverse complement strand
TTGAGAAACTATGATTAGTTATAGAGGTTGACTGGCATCCATACCTCTGACTGATCAGATATAGATAATGAAAGGATTGTATCATACACTGTGTACATGGTATTGTATACTAAGATCAGCCACAGACAGGTTGTCATCATTGTTGACTCTTGTCAAAAATTGGATAGCTATAATGGCTTGCTAGAATCCGCTTATAGCTTAAAGTCCGTACATGATTAATTTGGTGAAAATGATAAAAAAAATTAATTGGATTAATTTTATATGCCTTCAAATGATTTGAAGGGTATTGTGGACTTTTACTAATATTTCAGGGGCCTACCGGGTCACACGTATAACAAAAAATATGAGGAATGGCTAAAATGAGGATATTTGGATATCCAGGGACCAAACTGAAAAGGTAGATATCGATGGGACTGAAAAGTAGTTTTCAGAAACCACAGGGACCCGTGTGCAATTTGCAAAATTGCTTGGGGTCGGTTTGTAATTTTGGAAAATTGCAAAGGGCAAAATGACGCCGTTTTGCCCATAATATTTGCCAACCCGGGTAGGCATTTTCGAAATGCAATCCGTACAAAGGCTTTTCGTCTTCTCTGACGGTGACCATTCAGCTTTCCTCCTTCTCCGTTGCGTTTGAGCTGCTTCCAAAGGTTGGTTTAGCTCCCTTTCACTTCTAATGTGATGTTTAAGCTCACTACTAGCTAAATCTGGGGTTAGATGTTCGTTTGGTTGTAAGAAAAAATTTTGAAATATTGACCATTTTGCCCCTCGACCGGCCGAATGTTCCTTCATGAAGTAGGGCTACTTCTTTATACACATTTAAAAGCCTAACTCCAAAGTGTGTAAGGAATGCTTGTGGCCACACACTCGATGCTCTAGACGAATGCCTCAATGCCCATCTAGAGTCATCGGACGCTCCCCCTTTAAAGAGCATTCTAAGCTAAAGCCCTAATGACAAGAATAAACATATTTTTTTTTAGTTGGCATAAGAACTTTTCTCCTAATTCGAAAGGATTTTAATGTACCACAACATATCAATGCGAAGATAAAAATTCAAGAATCACAAACATGTGCTTATCTACTAGCACTGGACAAGTTACTGAAGTCAAAATTACATAAATACCCTTAAAACGGGGAAAAATAGGAAAAATAATCTATGTGATCATTTTCTCTCAAATTCATACCACATGATCTTCTCTTCATGCTTGAGTTTGTGTCAAGTTTCATTTAAATCTGAGCACATTTGCCTACCAAATTAGGTCACTAGTCTTGAACTGTGACATTCTCCCCCACTTGAAAACATTGATGTCCTCATTAACCACTCAATCTAATACAACATTAAAAGAATCTTTAGTCTGCTTCCCTCGAGCTCCTTTATCGACTTTTTTTCTGCTTGTTTCTTTGTACTTCACCAATATTTTATCTTTAACACTTCAGTCTTACACTGCTCCTTACAAGTCTTCAATATGCTCTTTTTTAGCTCTTCTTAGGCTTTCTTCTGTTTGCTCCCTGACTTGTTGTTGATGATGAAAATAAGTTATCTCCATAACTTTCAAGTTGATTTTCTTTGTAACTAAGCAGTAGCTAGGCATTTGGGGTATGCTTACTACCAACTGGTCCCACATCCAATGTCCCATAACACCGATGTGAGACAAGTTTCATGGATTATTCAAGTAAAAGTATCACCTCTTGTTGACAAAACATGGCATATTTGCAAGTCCCATACCTTGCTTATAAGTTTGCACAAATGGCTTTTCAACTTTCCATCATACCTTGCTTATAAGTTTGCACAAATGGCTTTTTGACTTTCCATCATACTTTGCTACGTACTCTACTACTCTAACAACATCACTCCTCGAACATAGACTTAACACTTACTGGTGTCTCTACGATCACTCGAACATGATACCTTAATGGTATCCCTTTACCATGGCCGATAGGGTTGAACAAAGAGTTATCTGTCACGCTTGTTCTAGCTTTCTACACACTTATGCTCTCAAAGGTCATTGGCACAAGCTCTTCTTGTGACTAAAGTCCAGCACTCTCAAAGCAATATGAGTTATTGCTAGTTGCATGCGAGAACTTCACAATTAGATATAATAAAATGTAGGTGTTAGGCAGCTGCTCCTTAAACATATTATGCCCTTCAGCTTCTCCATAGACTCCTCCTTAAAAGGATTTACCTATTTTGCACATCTTTCCTGAGGCATCTCATCCACTACCTCTTATACTCTTGTACAGGGTGGTAACCTCAAACCCATATAGATCCCTGTGTGAGTAAATCCCTAATAGGGATCAGATCTACCATCCTTGTTGCTATCTCCTTACTTTTAGGAGTTGAAGAATCGAATTACACTGATCCTAGTGTAAGTCTTATCCTCTCTATCAAAACCTTCATCACCACCCTTATTGCCTTGTTGCACTTCCTCTTGAAGTTTGGCTTGTAAAGCATTTAGGCAGCCTTTTGTGGACAATTAGCCATTCTATGAGGCCAATTACATAAGAAACATGCTAGGGTCTTGGACTTCCCTTTGTTGATAGGTGTTTGGGATGATCCTAGAACTTACAAGTGGGAAGGTACTCTATTACCTCCTCCCACACTCTTGGAATTGCCATTTTTGCCTAACTAGCCAGCATTAGCAGTATTCAAGCCCCATCCATAGGACTTCATTTGAGGAAAGCTAATGTCATAGTCAGACAAGCATTTAACTGTAGTCACTGCTTCCATGATGCTTTCAACTCTCCTTTTTTGGAGTTTTATAGCAACTTCTTATGATAAACCTTCCATGAACTAAAATAGCTTATCATTTTTAGTCATATCCCTTATATCCAACATGATTGTCATAAACATCTTCACATAGTCCTGAATTGATACTGTCTGTCTCAGCTCTCGCCATTTTCATAAAGCCATATAGTTCATATTTTTAGGATATAAGCATACCTTCAATTCCTACTTGAGCTCTTCCTAGGTATTGATGCTACACTTTCCCTACTAAATCGCTTGATACTTAGTCTTTTACCAAACTTTAGCATTATTTGTGAGGAATATAGTGGCTCAGTTCAATTGTTCTTCCTCAAAAGTAATGTCAGCTACTTGGAAATATTAGTTCATATCGAATATAAAATTTTCAACCTTTTGTGCATCTCTCTCCCCTGCATATGGCATTAGTTTGGGGATTTGCACTTTCCCTCTTCACTTTGAAATACCACCCTCTTGTGAACTGTTACAGATAGCTATTATCAATATCTTCACTAAGGCTGCTATATCACTTACCTCAACATGAAGAATTGCTATAACATCCTTCACATTATTGGTAAGGTCTTTTATAACATCCCCTAAACCCTTCTGATTATTCTCAATCATAATAAGCCACTCACCAAATTGTGGAGCATCACTAGTTCTCATGTCTTTGACTCTTGTGCTAGGTTCAAGATCTGAGACTTAGTGCTCGAGAGATTCCTAATTCTTGACCCTTCAAAATAATTCAGGGAATAATAAACCCTAGAATTTATGATTTTAGCTATGGTATTCGGGATTTAAAGTAGTTTTTAACTTAATTTATCTTGCAATTTGAAATTTAATTTGTTTCGGTTCAGATTTGTATTAATGTTTGTGTCAATTTCTGGTTAGCATGATTTGTAATCTAGGGCATAGGTTTTCAATTTTGAGCTAAACTACTAAGTTTCAAGCGCAATGGTTTTTTGGGTTTTCCAATATTTTTGTGTCTTTGTAATTTGGAAATTATGAATGGAATGTTTCTAATTTGCATACATATTAGGGTTTACACTTTGTTTTTTGAATTTCAATTTTGGGATAATAATGGTTGCCCTGTCTATTATTGAATCCTTAGATATTGTTTTGTTTCATTCATGTTTATGATACCTTGTTTATTGTTGAATCATTTCTGAGCTTTGTGTTTCATCAAGGTTTTAGCTTACTTATATCTAGACGAGGAATAAGTTCACGTATATTTGGATTGAATTTTTAATTTTTAATTTGATCTTTTATATGACATTTACTTGGTACTTTGTTTTGTTGCGCGCAGTTCATTGACTAGTTAGACTTCATATTTTCCCTTTTTTCAAAGTACGCCTCAACACTTTCCTTTATTTTTTATTATTTCCCATCAATGTTTGGGGATCCAACAAATGAGCATTCCTTACCCACACCATCCAACATTTAAACATTAGAATCATCTAAGGACAATCATCCAATTCTTTAATGTCGCTAGATGAGAAGAACAAATAACACTCAATCATCATGATCTATCCAATCAGACCCTAATTTAGAGGATGAGGGAGAAGAAAATTCCTTACCTTTTATTAATCAAGTTAACAACACCAATCAATGGATGTCCCATCATGAACCACTCAATCAAGATGATGAGGTCACATAAAATTGAGTGACAACTAATACAAATAATGCCTCAACTTCTTGCTTGAATGCTAACACTTCCTCTTTTCAATAAAACAAAATCATGAATTTGCATTTAGACCATTGTGGAGTACCTTTCTTAAATAATCCTTTTGAGATTAACTTTGCTAAAAGTGGGAACAACTTGCCCTATCATACTAATGAAGTTATCAAAAAGATAAATTGGGTGAGTCCAAAAGTTCGATTAACTACCCTATCAAATTCTTGGCTCACTTTGGATTGAATTAATAAACTTATATATTATTATACACCATTTTCATTCAAACAATCATCCATGGTGTTTGAACCTATGATGGAAAATGAGTGATGTTGTAGTTTATACGAGTAGATTTTTCATATTCTATAAGGCATTCATTATACAAATCAAAGTCAACCCACCTTTTACTCTTCTCTAGCAAGCTATTCTTCGACTGGTTAGCATTGCCCCATTAGAAATGACTTACAATGATTGGGTCTTCCTTATATGCTTTGAGTATGCTTGTTCAGAGATAGGTTTAATTCCTTCAGCTGAATGTTTCTTTTATTTCTTCAAGCACTCCACGAAAAAAAATGGTGGTTGGGTCTACATCACTCAACAAATGAGCACACATATCTATATGGACATGTTATCATCTATTAAGGGTTAAAAGGATTCATACCTTATGGTATGTTTAAGAAAGGGTAAGGACCAATTATGTTGGCTAAGTCATAAAGGAAAGCTTCTATTTCTAATTTTATGGTCACGACTGGTTGCCACTTTCCCAATCAAGGACAAAGGAGAGTATTCTAAGGAAGATTAACTCGTGATTGACATTCTCATTGAGTTGGGTCATCAAACATCCAAAAAGTTTTAAGTTTTATTCTTTTTATTATATATAGGTCTTTATTTTTTTCTTCACAATTTATATAGATCAATTCACTGATTGAACTTCATTATGTAGAGTTATTCTTAGAAGGTAAGAGCATGTGTTAGCTTGACAAAATTAGGAAACTCAACAACAAATTTGGTCGACCCTTCCATCAAAATAATCAAAACAAACCTCCATCTACTCTGCTAACACTCAATAAAGAAATAGATCAACACCGAGGGATTAATCACATGAAGACTAATCTAGGACATCAAGTGAGGGATCCAGAGATGTTGGTCAGAAAAGGAACTAATTATTTGACCAATCATCTCCTCAAGATAAAAAAATAATAAGAATATGTATCTTGCCGATCTTAAGGGCACATGTCCTACCGATCCCAAACGAAAAAATATTGGTGCCCCTTAATCTGCTTTTCAACATGCCAGTGCTAAACCAATTAGTACAAGGACTCTGTCTTCGAACTAAATGAGCCATCCTATGCCTACCCAACAATCAGGAAAAGAGATTCACCCAACTAGCCTAAAAAAGAGAGCAAAAGGTTTGAGAGTTAACTTTTTGTCCAACCTTTTCTATCATGATATTAGATATGTTAGATTTGGTCAAGGATAACTTCTTTTTCTCAAAGATGTGTTTAGGTTAGGGAAAGAAATTCAAAGTTATGGATTAATCAGTCTTTCTCATCATATGGTCACATAAAGTCTTCACCAATCCACCTGTCTCCTAATGGTTTATAATAAAATTTGCAAGTATGAAAAATTTTATCTAAAGAACAAGAGCAAGGATTGGTTAGCCTTTGACCATTTAAGCAAAGGCTTGGAGAACTTGAAATATTTTACAGAAAGTATAAAGAAATCCATATAGTAGAAGGACAAGGCTCTCCAAGAATATGAAAAAGCCATTCGTAACTTTGAAGTAAAATTAAATCCCTTGATACTGTTATTTTGAATGCTTTTGAAGAGGCTCATAACAGCAAGTCAGCTTTAAAAAGGATTAAGGTTAACTTTGACTTTGTGGAACGAGAACGAGAGGAGTGGAAAAGGAAGGTCGAGATAGAACAAGAGCAGTATAGGAAGAAACTTGCACAATTGGAAGCAAAGAAATTCACTGTTGAAAAATATGTGATCGAATAAGAGAAGTTGGCTATTGATTCCTTCAAAGCTAGCTTTACTCTCACTGATAAACAGGTAAAGTACCAATATAAAAATCTAGATCTTAATCACCTTGATTCTGATAAGGATGTACAAGACTTAGCGCTTAAACATGTGAGTCTAGATGGTGATCAATCTAAAAAAGGAGATGATGATCAAGAGAATCCAGATGGACCAATCATAGAATAATCTTCAACATTTCTAACTCAGTTGTATTTTTGTTATTGAAGATTATTTTTAGGACATTTTGATAACATTTTGTCGGAGTAGTTTGAATATTTCGTCCATGGCCCGTTTTATGGTTTTTTGCTTGCACAAATATTACATCTAAATTTTCATAAATCTTCTTTTCAATGTATTAACAGCTTTAAGTCATTAGATAATTTTGATTATATTGTTATATTTAGGTTGTTAAGATACTATTGGGAAAATGACTAAGAAACCCTTTACCGGAAAGGGTGAACGTGCCAAAGAAATACTAGAGTTGATATATAGTGATGTATGTGGTCCAATGACTACTCTAGCATTCCTACTTCATTACCTTTATTGATGATTACTCTAGGTATGGGTATGTATATTTGATGAAATGCAAGTTCAAAACCTTTAAAAAGTTTAAACAATTCAGATCTGAGGTAAAGAAATAAATTGGAAAAAGTATCAAGACACTTAGATCAGATCGAGGTGGAGAATATTTAAGCCAAAAATTCATGGATTATTTAAAACAATTTAGGATTCTTTCACAATAGACTCCACCTATAATGCCACAATTGAATGGTGTTTCAAAAAATAGAAACCATACCTTGTTTGACACGGTACTTTTCATGATGAGTTTTGCAACTTTACCTATCTCTTTCTAGGACTATAGTTTGGAAACTGTTACATATATCCTTAATTGTGTTTCATCAAAGTCTATTAATAAAGAAAGACACCATACAAGCTATGATTCGAGAAGAAACCAAGTCTTTCACACATGAAGATTTAGGAATATTCTGCTTAAGTGAAGCGGATCATCATAGACAAGCTAAGTTCTAAGAGTAATAAATGTCTATTTATGGGATACCTTAACGAAACAAGAGGTTATTACTTTTACTATTTTGTTAAGTAAAAGGTGTTTCTCTAAAAAATGCTACCTTCTTAAAAAGGAGTTTATCTTTGAAAAATCTAGTAGGAGTAAAATAGAACTTGAAGAAGTTCAAAAGCCACAAAATAACATGGATCAAATGGTTGAAGATGAGCCTAATCAAGTATCTCAAGGAGTTGAGGTAAATAATCAAGCTCAAACTACATATGTACTCTAGAGATTTAGTAGGGAACATCGTGAATCTAAAAAATATGATTTTTTTTTCCTTATACAAAAGAATGACAATGATCCTACTAATTAACAGATAGTAATATCAGATATTGATTCCTTGAAATGGTAAGAAGCCATGAGATTTGAAATGGATTCAATGCATGAGAACCAAGTATGAGACTTGGTCACTACACCTAAAGGATTAAAACCAATTGAAAGCAAGTGAGTCTTTAAAAGAAAGACAAATGCATATGCCAAAGTACAAATTTACAACCCTTGTTGATTTAAAATTGCCAAGAATGTTTCTTTTTCTTTTAATTGATTAGAATTGATCAGGTGATACTTCCTTATTGTTGATTTGTAGAAACAGACAAATTACAATCAGTCTTGTTACCACCAAAAAAAAAAAAAAAAGAGAAGAAGAAAAGAGTGCATGTCTAGGAGTATGCTTTAAAACCCTTAAATTAAATAGTTAATTAAACAAAATGATAGTTCTAAAGGTGTCTAGCTATGTTTATGATTGAACGCCTTGTCAAGAATTAATTGAAATTGTATTGTGTTGTTCTGTGTGGATAGAAATTACTTTTAAGTAATAAATATGTTCTTATAATATGTGATAATTATGTAGTGATTCAAGTAGTTAGCAATTTATTTATTGGGTTTCATTGAAACTCACTAAGTTTTCTTTTTTTTTTAAAAAAAAAAAAAAGTTTTAGGTTGCAATCTAGCTTATTGCTATGGAGACTATCTTGCCGGAGATTAAAGCCATGAACCTTGGAGGATAGATTTTGACAATTGATACAATTTGTAGTTGAATATGTCTTAAGTCATTCGTTATGCATTTTGTAGTATTTTATCGTTGCAATCTATGTGAAAATTTTTTTGATGTGGACATAGATTGTAAAAAAAAAGGGCATGTGGCCTTGTCAAACATAAGAAAACAAAGGAAATTGTATCATTTTTTTTTGTAGAAACCTTTTTCAAATTAACACATACACACACATACATTTGTATTTTTATAAGAAATTTACACGGTTGTTTTTGTTTAACCTCTTTATAAAATGAGTCTCATCTTTACCATTTTATTTAAATGGTGTCACAAGATCAAAAGGTTTGTAGGAAATCATCATTGTACGTCGGTCACACTTCCAAACTTAGGGCGTGACATCCTTATCGAAGCCTAAAACATAATCATCCTTTTGAAAAAGAGCTATTCTAGTATTGTTAGTGGTTCCTCCTTTAGCAAAGCCTCCTCCTATAACCTCTACAACCCCTAAGATCTTGGGCTCTTTTATGACTTCTTTTCCTTTATTGGCCAGTCTTGAGTTTAGGGTCTATGAATGAGAGCAAGAGCATTCTCGTACTATTCCTTGTATGGTCATTGGATTCCTAATTGGCTATATTTATTATATTGTTGTAAGTGCCCTTTTCTGATTAGACCTTCGATTTTATTTTTCAATGTACCACATTCTTTAGTACTCAATGAACAATCTTTTTGGTACTTGCAAAACTTCTTATTTTTCAGAGAAAGAAGTTTGTGGTTCTTCTCATTCGGTAGATTTAACAGCTTTACGAATTTCACATCATCCATCATTTTCTTCATGGATGCATTTAACGACGTATACTCATTAAATCTTGGCCCTGGTCCACATGGTCGATTATCCCTTTGCCTATCTTCCCTTGGTCACTTGTCTGGCTTTCAACTAATCATTTTGCAAATTCAACCTCATCTGAGTTAATAAACATGGTAGCTTGTGCAAGTAACTTGGTCAATGATTCTGTTGGATTTTTTATTTTTTTTTGCTAAGGACTTAGAAAAGTCGCCCGAGCGTATACTATCTAAGATGGAATGTATATCCACCCCTTCTTGCTAATCCTTGATCTCCAAGCATGCCTAATCAAACTGATAAAGATATTCTTTAAAGGGTTCATTTTTCCCTTATTTAATGTTTATCAATGATGTATTGGACTTCCTATGTACTCTAAAAGTAGCAAAGTGGACCAATAATTGAGTAGCCAGCTTTTTGAATCTTTCGATTGTGTTAGGCCTTAAACCTATAAACTAGTGGAGGCTGACTTTCATTAAGGTCGTGGAAAAGTTTCAACACATGAAAGCATCAGGAACACTAGAAAGTAACATTGCTACTTAGAAAGCTTTAATATGCTCTTGATGATCAATGGTTCCATCATAAGACTCCAAATTTGTTGGAGCTTTAAAATTGTGTGGAACAAGTACTCTCATTACTTTTCTAACAAAAGAATGATTTTCATTTTCATCATTCTCTTGTTGAAAATCATTTCTTGCCCTTCTAACTAACCAATCTTCTATTTGAACAGTCCTATCTAGCCAATAATTTATATCCCATGAATTTGCCATGCTTTCATTCTCATACTCAACCATTCGATCATGCAAAGGTCATCAACTGTGCTAAGTTTGTGGCTAGTGGGAGTATAATACAATAAAAACTTACAAAGTTTCTCCGATTGAAGTTTTCTCCAATTCACATAAGATATATCTAAATCCTTTGTTTAACCAATGCAATATGCGTGAATGATCTTTAGAGAATTATGAAAATTTCTACTCTATAAATATATTTTGAATATTACATAAGGTTTTCTAACAAGGAATTCGTAGAATTTTGCATTATTTATGGATCTATAGAAATTCATGTTGTTGATCTTGAATCAAACTTTGCAAAATATCATTTATTAGCTAGCAAATAACATTTTATCATTGTAGAAATTTGTATAGTCATAAGAGATTTTAAGAAATCACGAAAAACTTAAATGATCGCAAGAGTTAGCAAAAAAATCACTAGATATCACAAGGGATCACTAGAGATCTACCAAAGATTGTTGGAAATTATAATAAGATATCACTTAAGATTGACGAAGATTGCCGAAGATCATGAAAGATCACCAAAGACTACAATCAATCGTGAAAATTGAAGAGAAAACATGAAAAATCCCAAAATGATTCAAAAATTAAAGATATAAGTATTAAAAATGATGCAAGTATCAATAGAAAGATAAGAAAAGCTTAAGAACAAACAGAAAGGTTAGATTATAAACAGTTCCAATGATGAAGAATTATCTTAAATCTAGCTAAAAATCAACAAGGAGAAGTTGGAGAACAACTATGAATGGTGGCGATCACAATGAGATCTTGCACCAAACAATCTAGGTGATGGTGGCCGTCAAGACCTCTCTAATGATCATGTCAGTTATTCTAGTCATGTTTAGAATATAAATGATCATAAAAAGAGTAAGTTCCTACCTGTCTTCTTTATATACGCTCGAAATAAGATTGATCAACAAATGAGAGGTGACTGCATGACAAACATTTAATAGTTGGAATATTTAAAAAATACAAATGTTGTTAACTAATCACAGTTTTCATCAGTTATCAAGATCATCAATAGAGTGTCATGTGATCGAAGTTAGTTACTTGAACTGACGAGTAATATGTAGAACAAGTGACTGACCTAAATGACTCACAATCTTATAAATTGCATGTGACCAATCTTTAAACTTTGTTAGAAAGAAGTTTTCAATTAATAACTTTCGTAATGACCAAACATATAGTTTGGAGATCATTTCATAGTTATCTTTTTCTTTTTCATAACTATCTTTCTCTAGAAGACTAATATTCAAAATTTATATGAAATATTTCAATGAAGTTATATTAATGAAGATAACATTTAAGTTTTAAATTAAAGAAAAATACTATGTAACTTTTTCAAATCATAAGAAAGTGAGTGCAATTCTCTTATTTTTATTAGAAAAATGATAAGTTTATATTCAAAATGGATATCATTTTTACACAACAACTAATAGTTATAATTTGGATCTACAATAAATCTTAATTACGAACGGGAAAGAATGTGAATAACATATACGAATATAGTATCACTTTCAAATTAAGACTCGTGTTTTGATATGCTGAAAAAAGAATTATAAAATATGACATTCACATTACCCCGAACCTTCTGGAATTTCTCCAATCCATCAACATTGCTTCCTCTGGTCGTACTTGACCTTCCCTGACTGGAAGCACGGTAGGTCCCACACCATTGGTAACGTAGCGACAAAGTCAGGCTATTTCGTAATTTCGACACGCTTTCCTCTTCCTGATATATTCTCGCAATTCTGTTCCGTGAGCTGCACATTTCGAATACAAAATACAGCGTTTACTCACTTTTGAATTTGCTCCCAATTACACTCCAATGGAAAGAGGAGGTTACGGTGGAGGAAGAGGAGGACGTAGCTATGGCTACAGAGGCAGGGGCCGTGGCAGCAGTCGTGGTGGACGTAGCCACGAGGGAGGATGGCGAGGTGGATATGGTGGTGGAAGAGGGTCTCACCAACAGCACGTGCAACATCACCATCAGAATCAACCAGAATGGAGGCAATCAAGGCCAAGCGGATCGCCCTGGAACCAAGGTTTTACTTGTCAGGAACCACAATCGGGTTCCCCTTCGATGGGGTCTGGTGAAGGTTCGAGTAGGGGTGGTTATGGTAGAGGCATCGGTGGAGGAAGAGAAAGAGGAAGAGGTAGAGAGGGATCAGAGAGAGTTGGTTCTCCAATTTGGGCACGCCATGATCCTGATCATTCTGACCGAGGTAGAGAACAAGTGGGCAGAGACAGGGCTCCAATTTCGGTACCCGATGACCCTGTAGCTCAGCCCCCTTCTGTGTCTCCTTCTGTGCTTTCTGCTTCAGGTATTCATATTTGTACATAATGCTATTTTATTTTTTTATTAAGAGATATTGATAATCTAGTTCAATTAGATTGTAAGATAAGATCTGCTTGCAGAGTTTAGTCTATGTATGAAAACATTGTATCAGACTATCAGTGGATTTGGGCTTTCCTTTTGGGTTTCATTTTATTTGCACATAAACTGCATCAAAGTGATGAATGCGTGCCTTAATTTCATCTTTGTTTATGTGATTTTCATTAATAAATTCTGTGGCTTCGGAAGTCATATTTGTGTTTACCTCTCTATCAATTCCGGATGTTCAGTTTTTTATAATTCTTCTTTATTTTGATTTTTTGGTGGCGTTTAAGTTTTTAATTATTTTTTAATTAAAATTTAGAATATGTTATGTTCTCCTCATGATCTTTTGGCATTTAACTGAATTGCATATGTGTAGATTTCATAAATATTTTCAGCCATTTAAAAGTGTTCCTTTGTATGAAACATTGACTGCCCAAAATTTTGGCGAAATAGAAAAGCTTTACCCAAAATTTTTTTAAATGTATGCATCACCAATGGATACAAGTTGTCATATTCATGTTTAATTATGATGTCTATTTTTCAGAAATATATTCTACGTTCTGCAAATGGAGCATATCATTACATTATACATCCTCCTTATTTTTCTATTTTTCTTTTCCTATTCTTGCAGTTCAAGAATTGCAAATAACGGAACAGTTGGGTTCCACATCATCTTGTACTACAGAAAATGTGGAGAAACGTTCACCTATCAAGAGACCTGATAACGGTGGCACACTTGCAATTCGAACTAGCAGACTTCGTGTCAATCATTATCCTGTTAGCTTTAATCCAGAGAGTATAATAATGCATTATCATGTTGATGTGAAATCAAAGTTGCCTTCAAAACATGGTCGGCCTCAAAAAATATCAAAGTCTGATCTGTCCATGATTAGGGAGGCTTTGTTTTCTGATAATCCTGAGAGATTACCATTGGGAATGACTGCATATGATGGTGAAAAGAGCATTTTTAGTGCGGTACGTTTGCCAGAAGAAACATTTACAGTGGAGATTTCTAAAGGGGATAATGAGAAGAGCATTCCTTATACTGTTACAATAACACTTGTTAATAAACTTGAGCTTCGCAAATTAAAGGACTATCTTAGCGGGGGTAGCCTGTCAATTCCTAGGGATGTTTTACAAGGGTTGGATTTGGTGGTAAAGGAGAACCCAGCTAGGTGCACAATTTCTGTAGGACGAAACTTCTACCCCATGAATTCTTCAACAGGGAGGGATCTGCAGCCTGGCATAATTGCAGTTAGGGGTTTTCAACATAGCCTAAGACCTACTTCTCAGGGTTTGTCTTTATGTTTGGACTATTCAGTTTTGGCTTTCCGGAAAAAATTGAGTGTATTGGATTTCCTTCAGGAGCAAATTGAGAATTTTAACGTGGATATGTTTGGAGAATTTAGGGGTCAGGTTGAGAATGTTTTGATTGGACTGAAAGTTACTGTAACTCACCGTAAAACCAAGCAGAAATATACCATTGCAAAGTTAACAAATGAGAAAACAAGGTTTATCACTTTTCCTGTTGAGGATCCAGAGGGCAAAAAATCTCCAGAGAACATTGATCTCATTTGTTATTTTAAAAATAAATATGACAAGGATATTGCATACAAAGATATTCCTTGCTTAGATTTGGGGAAGGCCCCCAAGAAGGTCTATGTACCTATGGAGTTTTGCATCTTGGTTGAGGGTCAAAGATATCCAAAAGAGAATTTGAACAGATTTGCTGGCAAGAGCCTGAAAGACATGTCACTAGCTGTTCCAAGGGACAGGCAGAGGGAAATACAGAAGATGGTGGAGTCAAGAGATGGACCTTGCGGGTAAGGGCATACACTATACCATATTTCTTATATCTGATTTATTTATTTATTTATTTATTTTTTATGGAAATTGTATCATTGCCTGTATATGTTTCTTAAATACCATTGCATGGGATGGGATTACAAAGTTGGATTATTGGCTGCACAGTGAAACATCTTTTACATTGGCCTGTTTTATTCATATAATGTAGAACGATGTACAGATTTAGTACACCTTGGTTTTTTCTCCTTCTCTCCAGCTTTCTTTGCATTGTGCAAATTAGATAATTCATTATGTTCTCATATGGTGAAATGCAATTAAATATGAGGTTTACATTGCTATACTTTAGCTCATGAATTCATAAATGTTCCGTATAAGGTATTCTTTCTTCTCATTTTTTAAGTATTTATATACTGTTTGAGTGCCATAAGTGTTTTTTGGTTGATTATATCATTCTGGGAATATATTTTGGGATATATTTACATCTTATATACACTGTGGAACTTGTATTGAAGCCTTGTCATAATTTTGTGCTATTGTTGCTTGGATTGACAAAGGTAAATAATGGATGTTGTTTTCAAATTGTGAGATATAACAAAATATTGGGACTCACCTTTTATTGCCTATCACATGAATTCATCTTCAATTTTTTAGGGCATTTTGCTGACTGGTGATAATCTTGCTAGGTGTATGATATGCTCACTTAGGCTGAAAACTTGCTTGCGTCATTATAGCTTGTGTTGTAATGGGTAAATGACTTGGAAATTTCTAATTGGGGTAGGTCATTTGTTTAGATGTCAATTTTTTTCTTTGATGGAGAGTGGATATGTTAATGATGTTTGATCATTATTCATATTTCTTATTCTTTTTAAGAACAAATGCCTTACATATAAATTCTTGGTTGGCAGTGGCAATATTATGAAAAATTTTGCGATGAATGTCAACATGAATATGACAGAGGTCCTAGGACGCGTCATTGGGCCCCCAAACTTGAAGTTAGGTGATCCAAGTGGAAAGAATATCAAGATAACCCTAGAGTTGGAGAGATGTCAATGGAACCTAGTTGGAAAATCAATGGTAGAAGGCAAACCAGTGGAATGTTGGGGTATTCTCGATTTTACCAGCTCTGGGCCAAATAAGTATAAATTAAGAGGAGAGCAATTCATTCATATGCTGATTGGTAAGTACCATAAATTTGGCATTTCCATGGAGAAGCCTGTTTGGTATGAACAATCTAGAATGGAAAAACTTGAAAGTATTCATTCAATACAAGAATTACTTGAAAAAATTAAAAGAGGAGTTTCTAAATCTGGCTATGGCCAGCTGCAGTTTCTTTTGTGTGTGATGGCTTACAAAGTTCCGGGTTACAAGTACCTCAAGTGGATATCTGAGACAAAGGTTGGTATAGTGACACAATGTTGCTTGTCCGCTGGTGCTAATGAGGGGAAAGACCAGTATCTCACAAATCTTGCTCTCAAGATCAATGCAAAACTAGGAGGCAGTAATGTGGAGCTTATTGATAGGCTCCCTCACTTTAAGGGTGCTGGTCATGTAATGTTTGTGGGGGCTGATGTCAATCATCCGGGTTCTCGGGATAATGGTAGTCCATCAATTGCTGCTGTGGTTGCAACTGTTACTTGGCCTGCTGCAAATCGCTATGCAGCACGTGTTTGCCCTCAGTACCATCGGACAGAGAAAATTTTGAACTTTGGGAAAGCTTGCCTTGAGCTTGTTGAATGTTATCATAAGTTGAATGGACACAGGCCAGACAACATTGTTATTTTCCGTGATGGGGTGAGTGAGGGCCAGTTTGAGATGGTTCTTAATGAAGAGCTGGTAGATGTCATGAGAGCATTCTCAAGCAAAGGTTACAATCCAACTATCACTCTTATTGTAGCACAAAAGCGACACCAAACTCGGTTGTTCCCAGAGGGCAGAGACGGGGCTTCCAATGGAAATGTGTTGCCAGGGACAGTTGTGGACACAAAAATTATACACCCTTTTGAGTTTGATTTTTACCTTTGTAGTCACTACGGAAGCTTGGGTACAAGCAAGCCCACTCACTATTATGTCTTGTGGGATGAGCACAGATTTACATCTGATGAGTTGCAGAAACTCATATATGATTTGTGCTTTACTTTTGCAAGGTGCACTAAACCTGTATCTTTAGTTCCTCCTGTGTACTATGCTGACCTTGCTGCTTACAGAGGACGGTTATACCATGAAGCTATGATTGAATTGCAACCTCCACACCGACCAGCAGCACCTTCATCATCATCATTTGTGGCTTCTTCATCGTCTTCACCAACAGCTTCATTCGAGCAGCAGTTTCACAGGTTGCATGCTGACTTAGAAAACATAATGTTCTTCATCTGAATGGCCTTTTGTGTGCTCGTCCTGCAGTGAAGGAAGAACTTGTAACTTCACACTCGTACTGAATCCAACTACAATTTCTGTGTGAAAGAGTGAAGAAGGAGTTTGTGCGTGAATCTAATGGGTTGTTGCAAGTTTTGAAACTGTCTTATTTTATTTTGTTATGGTTTTTTTCTCTTCTTTTTAGGGGACTTGTGACTTGTGTTTGAGTCAGATATCACTGGACTTTCTTTAGTTTGTATGCTTTACAAGTTCAATAGGGTTCTTCTATGTAGAGCTTAAGGCCAGGCAGGTCCTTGAGTCACTATGTCAAAATCAACTTGGGTTTGTTACTTCTTGTGTGTTTTTTCTGGTATGTTGTCTATAAAAACCCTACCTGTGTATTAGGTGTGCAATATACCAAGCTTCATGAATGAGACTATTGTTTGGTATTGAATGTGGGAAATATGCCCTGTTTCTTTCTTTCTTTCTTGATGCTATATGCTTTTTCTTCTAGAAAGCTATTGTTCCCGTACTTTCTTTGCAAGCTTCTTGTTCTTTCATTTGCAATTAATAACTTGTAGTATTTGTCTTGTTGGTTCAATCTTGTAGTGCTCGTCCAGATTACGGTATTTCTCCTTTTAATTGTGACGGGCAAGCTTGGATAGTAATAGTTTGTATTTGGTTGATATAAGAACCTTCTATTTCTTTTTCAATCACCAAGTTCAAGCCTTAAGCTAGTTTAGTACAGTGTCACGCTTGGGTAAATTTGAAATACATTTCAGTCCTTCTACCTATAAAATAGAAGCGGCCATCGTTGAGGTTTCATGTAGAGCTGTATTAAATAATATAGTAAGCTCAGCCATATGCAAAAATATTTCTATGAATGAAGGACGGCTTTGGAGCTGCTAACCAGTACGTCGTTTTGCAGGAACTAGGAACAGTTTCATGCGCTCACTAGACTGAGGTTTTATTTTTCTTTTCTTTTCTTTTCTTTTAGAAGGGAAAAATTATGCTTTGCACCCTTAATATTTTATTGAGTGTCAAATTATTAAAAACTTAGGCATTATATCTTTAATCTTGAAAAATGTTACAAATTATTTACAAAGTTAAAAAAAATTATGAAAACATTAATAGTTATTAATTTAACTCTCAACTAATAAATGCATTGCATATACATTGTTGAGAGAATTGTTTCTTTAGTTAGAAGGCACAAAATTTAAATTAAATATCTTATTTCATTATCAAAATATAAATTTTATGATATAAATTTAGACAATAACCGGAACTAATAATAGATTCATTACGTACTTTGTATCTTATAGGAGAAAAAATAAGATGTCAACAACGTATATGTAACACATTTATTGATTTAGGATTAAAACTAATAGTCAATTAACATTTTTATTGTTATCTTCAAATTTTATAGGAGTAATTTGTAACTTTTTTAAATTTTAAAGATGTAATTTATAGGTTTTTAAAAATTTAAGAGGGTAATTTGTCACTCAATAAAACTTTAAAAGTGTAAATCATATTTTTCTTTTTTTTAAAAAAATATTTTGATTTCCTTTAAGATATGTCAAGCAAATCATTTAAAAAAAATACACTATGTAAATATATAAAAAATTTCTACACTAACTTTGTTTTGTATTTTTAAAGTTTACAGAGAATTTTTAAAGATAAGAAATAATTAAACTTGTATTTAAATTTAACATTATCACAAAATATCCAAAATAAATTTCAATTATTTGGTCCGAATGATGTGGTCATTTTTTCTTTACGTTTCATTAAAAAAATAAATTTAAATTTGAGTAGTGTTTTTCATATTTTAAAGGAAGTTTAAGTACGTTTATAAACTAAAAAGGAGATCCATGTAGTTTTATTACACTTTAAGGATGTCAAAATTCGGATAAATTTTAAGCTTTTTTGTTTGTGATAATAAGAGTAACAAGTTACCTAACACACATTCGTGCAACTTCTTGGATTGGAACCTAAAACATTGAAAAAGGGAAAAATATTAAAGTAATATCAGGTGCTCCTCCACCGCTAAGGGTGCTGGCAATTCTAGATATGTTTTTAAACTAGAACAAATATTCATGTAATCTTGTTAAGCTTTAAAGGATGTCAGGAATTTTTTTTTTTACCATTTTAGGTTAAGTGAAATTTTGTTTTGCATTGTATAGAAAATAATAAATTAAGAAACCGATTACATTATTAAGGGGTTCTATGTCTCCTAATGATGTGAAGGATTGCGTATTTAGAATTTATTTATTTTAAGTTATTAGATATGATCTAATAATAAAGGATTTTGATAATATATTAAAATTTTTGAATTCAAGCTTCCTTCCTTATCAATATCAAAGAGAAAAATATATATATATATATATTTATGTTCTCATTTGTCAAGTATATAATCTTTGCCACTACATGTTTCTGACATGTAGTTTTTCATAACTGTATGGTTTGGCTCCTGTGTTTAGAAACAAAATTTTAAATGCATTATATCATTGCAAAGTCTGTTATTTATACATAGGCTTGGTAGATAAAAATTTAACTAGGAATAAGTACAAGAAATTATATACTAACTAAAATTTTAACACTTTTTTATTTTATATTGTGAATGCTTTTGTTCTGTACAAATTTTATTTTTCCAAAAACTTAGAACTTCACAATTATGTAAGAGTTTTGTATTTAACAAGATATACAAGAAGATATAACTTAGAACATTTGTTGAAATGTAAAAAAAAATAGTTAAATTACTTTATTACTCATTATAATTTTATTTAATTGTTAATTAGATCCTTATATAATTTAAAAATTTAGAATTAATTTTTTATACTTATTTTTCATTTTATTTGATTCTTCTTGTCATTTTCAATTAAATTTCATTAATATTTAGCATATATGGACAATGTTTTGTTAATATAACTTAATGATTGTTAATAAAAAAAAAAAGGTTATCTACCATTTGCATGTATGTTTTAGATTACAAATAACATAAAGAAAATTATAAATTTTTAGAATTATTTTTTTTGAAAAGGAAATTATTGCACCCCTTTCAATCCTTGAACTGTTGATGAATTATTGCTTACTTGTATTGATTATTGATAAAATCTAATAAAAAATAATAAAAAGTATCCGATTAGAAATAAAAATAAATATAAAAACTTAATTATACACATTTAAATTATAAGGACACAATTAAAAAAAATGAATGAAACTATAAAAAAATGCCTTAATAATTCAATCTAAAAAAATTAAAATATAATTTTCTATGAAAATGTTATTTTTTAGAGTCATAACTTTTCTTTAAAAAAAATGCAAAAAAGATCATAATTTTCACAAAAGTAGCAACTAAATGTATTGATAACTATTTTTACAAATACATATCGAAATAATTCATAAATCAACACTTCGTATGTGTATTCCGTTGCTGTCTGGGACTCAACCCTTTAGACCTCTCGCAACTTTTTTGAACAATAGTACTGTTCTTTTTTTTTTTTTTTCCCTCTTAGGTAATGGAAATAACAAGCCATTAAAACATTTATTCTCTTGTGTTTGAATATAGACCATGGAAAAAGAAAAGTCTCTCACTTTCTCGCACATTTATATAGATGTATAGCAATTTTCATCCTAGATTATTATGCTAGTCCTCACAATTAAAACTTTAAATTATATTATTCTCTTGAATTGATTGAGTAATACATTATTAACATAGTAAAATTTACTTTATTCACATGTAGTATGATCATAATTTCAATTTATTTATCTGTAGTTTCAAATGCAATAAACAATCAACTTATGATTTACATCGTTAACACTTTATTTATTTATGTTAATTTTTCCTTAAAATTTAATAGATTTTTTTTTACATGTCAATTATGTGCTCTCTAATTAATCATAATTTAATTCTAATTTCACCTCATTATTTTTAATTTCCTCTTTTATCTAAATCTGAAATTCTAAAAACAAAAATTACCTTTGATTCTTATAAAATTTTCTTTCGTTTAGGATTTAGACAAAAGAGAAAATTGGAAATGATGAGGTTCAATTAGGACAAAATTAGGGAGCATATGATTAACATATAACAAAATCCGTTAAATTTAAATGAAAAATCAATACAAGTGAATAAATTATTAACAATGTAAATCATAAGTTGGTTCTTTGCAATACTTCAAATCACGTGTGGATAAATTGAAACTAAAACTATATCAAAGATAAATAAGATATATTTTTCTTTTATTAGAATTTTATGAGACAATCCATTTCTTTTTTCTTTTAAAGCCGTTATCACATATGAAAACTTTTCAATAAAAATTACAATAAAACATATTGATGCCACCTCGAATAAATTCATATAAATAATATTTCACAGGTTAATTTTGTTTCAAAAAAAAAATTTCTAGACATGTCTATATTGCTATCATATCGATAAGGATGCTAGCATAACAGTAATGTTTTGTGAATTACATTAAGAGTCCATTATATTATTCATTCTTAAAATAATGCAACTTTTCTAATGTATTTCTTAGTCCCTTTTTGTGTTATACTAATTTTATATTTTACATAAAATTTCATAAGACTCAAAAATATTATTTTAATTATGTGATTTTTAATTAAATTTAATCATTTTATTAGATAATTTTAGGTTTCATTTTTCAAATACACGAATTTTAATCCTGGATCCATTTCTAGAGGACGTCTGAGAGAACCATATGCGTCCGTCACCTTTTTCTTCGGCCATGCAGAATGCATGTATCAAAGGTTACTTTGGTGGTTAGTCTATTAATCATTTCTATCACGCGTAGTTACATATTGGTCTGTTAAAATATTTTTAATTTGTAGTTGTTGACGTCGAAATTTGATTCGTACGGAGAGTTTCAGATTCTAATCAACGGGGAATGAGTTCTAGGATCCAATATTGCTTTCGAAGTGCGAAGAGGCAAGGGGGGAGGGAGAAGGAGAAGTGTGACGCAATATTTTTAACGTGGTTCGGTTAAATCTGAACGGTACTAGACTCTACGTCCACGACAAAGCTTTTATTAATATTAAGAATTATTTATACAGAGTATTGACTTATAAGGTGTTGGCCTCTCCCCTCTCTTCTAACAATGCATTCCTATTTATAAAGGAAGGAAGAGTTACATGCATTAATTACAAGTTACAGTTGTGTTACATCAGGATATAAATGAAAAAATAGTAAAAAACTAAAATCCGGCTGCTGCAGAATGTAGGCTGCAGGATGGGTCCCTCTTGTCGATTGTGAACATGTATTTGTAAGTGTCTGCTGTTCGGTATGGTCTTATCGTGCGGAGTGTTCGTCATCCCAAGCTGGAGTTCCTAACTCGGGGTCGCTATGGGAGGTTGTTGTAGCGAGTTTAGTGTTATTATAACGGGGTGGCGAGCTCGAGTAGGATGATTAACTGCTTGACAAACTGATCTTGTGACGACCTCGTTGTGCCGTTTTTCGACGATGAGTGAGGTGGTGCTCAGGAAACGATCTTGGCGACATGGATAACTTACTTTTTGCTAGGCCCTCGTAGGCTCGAATTGACTTATTATTCGAAATGGTGAAGAGAAGCTTGCTAGACGTCCTTGACGAGCCAAAGGACTTGGTCTCGGCCAGGCTCAGGTCCGTCTCGTTCTATTGAGACCGCTTTTCGCATATAACAGTAGTATTGAAATTTTTAATATTATTATCTAATTTTTTATATATAAATTAAAAAAATATTTTTTAAATTTTAAAATCATCAAAAAAACTAAAATTTTATCATTGTAATAAAATTAGAAATATTTTCTTCATTTTATTTAGTGTCATTTTAAAAAAAATGATAAATATAAAATATCTTAGATGAAGTAAGATTCACAATTTTGTGCAGGAAGCATAAATTAATTTGGGTCTACATTTTCAACAAAATGATGGAACTAAAAAAGAGGAGGTTTCTGGAGTGCAAATCATATTTTGTTGCATGTTATACAATATCATTTTATTCAATAGATAATTGACACATGTACCAATTTTATTTTAGAAAACAAAATTTCAGGTAAGAAGCAGAGGACAGTTATATTATAATATGGTTATTGGGCTGCGTAGCAAGTGCATGTGTTTGTGACCAATTCAATGATGTAAGTGAAGAAAACATTTGAAATATCTCATGTAAACTGTACCCCCAATGAAATATTACACGTGATTTAAAATATTTTTATTATTTTTAAATTTTATCACACTGTAATATTGAAATATACATTAATAATTTCTTTAACTATTATATTGAAGTTTAACGGTATGTTTGGGAGTTTTGAAGGGATGAAATGGAATAGAATATAATGGAATAGAATGGAAAAGGAAGGAAAAGAATGAAATAAAAAAAAAGGATGGAAACTACTTTTTCATTGTTTGAGAGTTAAGTGGAAATGGATGAAATGGAATAAACTTTAAAACTAAATTTCCAATATTATCCTTTTTAGACTAGTTACAGCCAAATAAGGTAGGAGGGGAAGAAATGAGTTCTATTTGGTTACTAGATCATTTGTTAGTAGCCTGAATGAAGTGTGTATACCTACTAGATGTTAACTATGAGATACTTGAACATGAATGCAGAGGTGTAGTGCTTAAATATAATATAGGAGCTTATGATAGATAATTTTTGTGATACACTGCCTGATAATAGGTACTTAAGTATAATATAGGAGCTTATGTTATCTTGCAAATTATAATTTAATGAATGAGAAGTTTCTCAATTAAGTACTTATTGTGTTGCATTGGATCTCATTAATATCAATTATTATCCCTTGAGTAGAGTCAGTCGTTCTTGTATCTTTCACATTTTTCTTTTTCATTTCACAAATGTACAAGAACTAGAGATAGCTGTTAAAGTAAAAGAGAATGAT
>JANHAO010004963.1:0-23323 GCA_026873985.1 Saraca asoca | reverse complement strand
GTAAACAAGAAAAGTTCAACATGGTTTATTTCGTAAAAAGTTTTTAGTTTTCAAATAACAAAATATTCATAATAACCATTAGGATTAAAGGAATAATTTCGTATAGGCAACCGGCTTAACAATATCATATCGATATAGCATCTGTCTCCGTCCTACCTTATTGCCCCATACGTATCTCCCCAACCTTATTCCTCTAACAAACATACTCATCTCAAGTGCACTTGAGGGTTACCAGGTGAAGGAATGTTCGGCTATGCCAGGGGCAAAATGGTCAAGAATTTTAAAAATTTTCTTGCAACCAATCGGACATTCATCCCGAGATCTAGCTAGTATTGAGCTTCAACAACATAAAAGAGGTGAAGAGGAGCTGAACCAACCTTTGGAAGCAGCTCGTGCATGGCAAAAAAAGCGGAAGCCGAAGCATCACCATCGCGGTCTGATCCAAGTGTACCAGCCTCAATGAAGTCCACGTCAGAAGGAGGAGCGGCTCAACCAGTGCTAGCTGGAGGCTTCACAAGCCTATTGGACCAAGATCGCCAGAAACCCTAGTGGAGAAGCTCAAGAGTCATCAGAGAAAATGAAGAGGTCGTCGTGTGGTTCTACATCCAAAAATGCTACCCGGGTTGGCAAATACTCTTAGCAAAACGGCGTCGTTTTGCCTTTTACAATTTCTTTAAATTGTAAAACGTCCCTAGCAATTTCACAAATTGCACACAGGTCCTTGTGATTTTTGAAAACTACTTTTGAGTCCCATTGATATCTGGCCTTGGTAGTTAACCCATGAAGAAAGGAAAAATCGAGCAATCTTAACCTTAGGGTCGCTATGAAAGCTATAGCGTTGTGTTCGATAAGCAAGACAAGATCTTTACAATAGAATGAGATAGGAAAAACTTTGGGAAGCCTAAACCCCTTTCGACTCTTGGAAAATTCAGGAGCAATAAAGATAGGTTATGTGCCTGCCACAATGAGATTGGGTACAATACTTTGGAATGCTGGGCACTGAAAGATGCCATAAAATATCTCATTAGGAGAGGTTGATTACAGGATTATGTGGTAAGCCTATCAAAGTGGCATGCTCAGTGGACCTAGCGAATCACTGATTGGGAGCAAGAGTCATCCATTAAAACCATATTCTGATCTTGTAATATCATATTGAAGTGAATGAAAATATTCTGAATTTTTGTCTAATTACCCCCAGCAGAGCGCTACCCGAAAAGGAAAGCTATTCTATATAAATTCAGCGCAGCTACGAGCTCGTTGAGGTGTGGAGGCACTATTAAACACTCAAAATCCAGCGTAGTCAAGAGCTCACTGAGGTGTGGAGGCACTATTAAACACTCAAAATCTGACATAGCCAAGAGCTCGCTGAGGTGCGGAGGCATTATTAAACACTAAAAATCTAGTGCAACTAAAAGTTCACTGAGGTGCAGAAGCACTATTAAACACTCAAAATCTAATGTAGCTAAGAGCTTGTTGAGGTGTGGAGGCACTACTAAACACTCAAAATCTAGCATGGCCAAAAGGTCACTGAGGTGTAGAGGCACTATTAAACACTCAAAATCTAACACAGTTAAGAGCTCGCTGAGGTGCGGAGGTATTATTAAACACTCAAAATCCAGCATGGCCAAGAGCTCACTGAGGTGCAGAGGCACTATTAAACACTCAAAATCCAGTGCAGTCAAGAGCTTGCTGAGATGCAAAGGCACTATTAAACACTCAAAATCTAGCGCAGCCAAAAGCTTGCTAAGGTGCAAAGGCACTATTAAATACTCAAAATTTGACAAAGAGCTATGAGCTTGTTAAGGTGCAAAGACAATTGAATAAACTCAGCTACCTACCCACTAAGCAACAAAGTTGCCATGGCACAAGCAGTAAAATGTAGCTCTCATGCAGCTAAATGATCGTAGCTCGTATGCGATCCTTCTTTCTAGGCGCAGCTAGCATGCACCCTACCTGAATATCATTGATTGACTATAAGAGCATTTAGATGCCAAGATTTGTTGACTAAATATGATCGATTGGTCATCTAAATGTGTTATTCATTTGAACTTTACACAAAAATGCATCATCGCCTGAAAAGTGCAAACCAACATTCAAGAGTCACAAAAAGAGAGCTCATTCATTAAAGGCCTCATTCAATGAGGCAAAATTACATTAGAAGATGGGAATTATATAAATAAAAGCACAAAGCCTGCAGCTATCACTTCCACAGAGAAGAAGAAAGCCAGCTATCGGGAGACAAACTCCTACTAGTAGAAAGATCAGCAAGCTCGGCTGCTCCTGCTTATAGCAAGGTTGAAACCCACGGCAAGACCGTGAGGAAATAATCCAAGATCCGCACAAGACTCCTCCACAACCAGCATAAAGAGCTATCCACAGAAGTCACGTGTTGTAGGCCATGCACGTCTCAAAATGTTTCACTGGAAGTTGAACTATCAGAAACATTGGAGGCTTAGCTAAAGCTTTCATCAAGCCATTTTGCGAAGAAGCAAGAAGAGCTTCTTAGGCCTTATAAACTGGTCCGAGTTCAATGAAAAACCTAATGGACAATTGGCTATTTTAGATCAGACGATCCAAAGAAAACAAAGCCACCATGCTAATGATTATAAGTCATCCACAGTAGGAGGTATGGCTACAACAGGTGAAATGAAAGACATAATAGACAGTATGGTAGTTTGAATGCAAAGACTTTGACTGCAAATGCAAACAAGGCCTCAGGAAAAATATAACTCCCAGTTTGCTCCGCAAAGTGAACTGAGAGTTAGGGGGCTCATATTATAGGCAAAAACTGGTCTTATGTAATAGAAAAGCAGAAGCCCAGCGAAGACTGAGAACCAGTTAGAGATGGCTTAGATCACCAAGATTGCACCACCTCGCTAACCATAAGGTCGGGATCCAAGCGAAGCCTGGAGCTAGAGAAACATCTCGCTAGAGTCCACTTCGCCATGAACGAAGCTCGCCTTGCTGGAAGAAAGCTAGCAGCGACCTCGAGCCAAGCATCTCAGCTCACAAGATCGAGCACATTGTCTAGCTAAAGGCTTAACAAGATGGGAACATCAAACAAACTTGCATTAGGTCTAAAATTTAGCAGACATGTGGGGCCTACCTACATAAAGTAATTTGCAAGAGCCGATTTACAAGAGATTACTATCTTGTATATTTAATATTTGTAATGATGTATTTACTGCATATAAAATTACAATTGTAACCTTCATCCTTCTATAAATAGGAGGAGAAAAACCCTTATAGAACAGGCTGAAACCAATATACTGAAACTCTGTGGAATTTCCTTTAAATTAATAAAAGCTACCGTGGACGTAGGGACCAGTACTGCTTGGCTTTAGCCAAACCATGTTAAAAAACACTACATTCCATTGCTCTTCTTCTTCCTTATCACCTTCGCCATCTTCTTTGTCTTCCACTCCATCCATCAGAAAGTAGTTTAGGGACAAAAGAATTACACTAGTTGACTGGAGTTTGGCCTAGAATCAAATTTCACCATCAACAATTTTAGAATGAACAAATCAATGAGATATATCCTATTTGAAAAAGTTATTGACTTTTAAAAAATTCAAGAAAAATATTTTAAAAAATAAACAATACATATAATTGAAGTATAAAAAGATACAATAATATATAAGAGAAAATATACAATAATATTGAAGTATAATAAAATTATATAATTGTTTTTTTTTTACAAAAATAACCACCAAATTTTTAATATTAAAATATTTTTAACTTTTATTTTTAATATTAAATATTTAAATATAATACCACTAAATTTTAAGTTGAAAATTATTTCAATAATATTAAAATGGATGCCAAAATTGCATTGCTCAAATAAATAAATAATTTAAATATCAAATTAGAAATTGTTATAAGCATTTTCTGGTATCATGTGAAATGGGTTGGCAAAAGTCCAAGTCCAGTTGGAAGGGTCTAAATCACTCAGGTTGTTGATAAGCTCCCAAGTCTCATCATCAGCTAGCTCCTAACACTTAGCTTTACAAGAGAACTCTAACATTTCCCTAGCCAATATCAACTTGCAACTTGCAGGAGTTTAAGATGTTTTTTATATTTATTATTTGATGTAACATATTTACAATTTGTAAAATTATAGCTGTACCTCTACTTCTATAAATAAGGGATTAAGCCATTGTATCAGAGAGAGGCCATGAATAAACACTTGTACTCTGTAACTTACACTGATAAATGAAATCAACCGTGGATGTAGGGACCGGTGTCATCCGATTTTGGCCGAATCACGTTAAAAAATCCTATGTTTACTTGTTCTTCATCTTTTTCTTGCTTTCTACTTCTATTTACTACATTTACAACCATAGTGCAACTTGAGGTAACAAGAACTATACCCGTTGACTGAGATTTGACCATAATCAGATTTCACCGTCAACAGAAATCAAAATATTATTTTATAATCATAAATTAAAAAAGTAAAATAATAATTCAATAATTTAGTAGTATTAAATTTAAAAAATTAAATTAGAAATTATTTATAAATAATTGAAATAAATAATTTATTGTTGAAATAGATAAATATAGAAATTTTATCCAAAATTTGAATTAAAACTGAAAAGAAAAAATAAAAAAAATTAAAAGTTATTCATACTTGCCCTCTCTTAACAAGTGAAAGATACTTGTTATATAATAATATTTGAGTGATGATGTGTGTTACGATTTTTATAATATTAAAAATATATCAAAATTAAAAAATTAAATTAGAAATCTGTTATAGATAATTCAAATAAATAATTTATGGTTGAAACAAATAAGTTCTTATTCAAGAATTGAATTGGAACTAAAAAGAAAAATTAAAAAATTAAAAATTATTCTCACTTATCATTTTTTTAACAAATGGAAGATACTTGCTGTGTAATAACTTTTGAGTAAGGATGAATACTATCACTTTTATAATATTAGAAAGATAAAAAAAAATTAATAATTATCAATTGTAATAAAATAATATTAAGTTTTAAAAACACATTTGATCATATTAAATTTTTTATATAAATTACAAATCAATAATTATAACAAAAATAGGACATATTTCACTGTAATAATATAATATTATATGTAAAAATATATTTGATCATATTTTATACTTAAAATATAATCATTGTCCAAGAATATGAAATTTAGTAATAAAAATTTTATTTTACATTTAAAAAATGTTAAAAATTCAAACATATATTAATTTTTTATATAAATTGTAACAATATAATATGTTCAAAAACATATTTGATTATTCATAATATAAATTATAACAATATAATATTACTTTAAAAAATCTTAAGCTTTTTTAAGCATAACATATAATTTTATTATTAAATTTTTTATTTTAGAATTATGATTATATTTTAAATATAAAATATGGTCAAATATATTTTGAAGGAAAAATATTTCATGAGAAATTATTATGTATTTCAATATGATATTAACGATTTCTCTTTTATATAACTTCTAAAATGTACCTTGCGCTTTGCTCGGGCTTTAATTATTGTACTATTCTGTGATTGCAAATAGTTTTCAAAATGTAATAAATAATTTTTTAACACTAATTTGCAGCTATAAATCCAAATTCAATATGATATTTCAAATATAGATCTGTTTACTATTACATTTGCGTAAAAAATAATTGACATAAAAGATCTAACTCACATATCTTTGGTAAGTGATTTTGACTTTAATAAAGAATATTACCTTCATCCAAGTGGCATTTTATAGTTACACTATGGATATCGATAGAGTAACTATCCATCCTGCAACGAAGAAATGGATAATAAATAAATAGAATAATTAATTTATTAAATACTTTAAAAAAAATATTATTCTTCAATTGTCTACGATAAAATTTCAATGATAAATATAGAAGTCATGTATTTACTTTTATTTGAAGTTAATGTATATTTTGAAAAACTTCTTTGAAATCAACATTTGTAGCTGTATTTGTGGCCTGATTGTCTTCAGTATGTAAATGAATCTTTAACCCACGTCTACTTGTAACTTTGGATACAACAGCTTATAATTGGTCATGACTAATGCTGATTTTGGCAAATAGAGACCACTCTTTTGTAATGATAATCTTTGACTCTTATTTATAGATATTGCATATGATACAGTACTAAGAAACTGTATTCTTTGTAATTTAAATAGCCATTTTGATTGTGCAAGGCTTAGAAGCATCTCTAGTATGAAGACCGTATTCCCAATATAGTTGTAACTCAACACTTCAGCTCCTATAGCATAATTTGTCAATTGTGTTACAATAAATCTTGTTCCCTTACAAAGACCACGTGATTGGTTTATGTTACTTAGGAGCATAATTGATGCACATATTTTCAACTTCAATTGATGGTTTGGCAAGCCAAATCAGTCAAGACCATTCAGGAACTCAGAGGTTAGGTATGGTATATTTGAATTTGTTTTGCATGTCGAATCTGAGCTAAGATATTCTTTCTCATCATTGTTGAGTAATGACATTGTGTATGAATTGACTTCTTCAACAATACTTAGTTTAAGCACAAGTATAACATAATCATGCAATGTGTCCTTGTTAATATTATTTTACAATTGTTGACAGTGGATTTTGATTCTCCCAAATCCAGCCAACTAGTAGTTCTTTTGAGATTTAATCCATTTTCTAGTTGCGCGAGAGTTGAAGGAGGAGGAATAGCGGTGGAGCAAATGAAAGGTTGTTAACGTGGTTCGGCAAAAATCTGGCAGCATCGGTCTCTACGTCAACGACAAATTTTATTGCTTCTGGAAATTTAACAGAGTTACAACGCAGTGTTCAAGCTTCAGATACCTTACAAAGAGCTCCTTCCTCTTATTTATAGAGGAGAAAGTGGATACAAGTATAATTTTATATATTGCAATTCTGTTAAATTAAACATTAAATGTACAAGATTTTCTAGGCTACTACAAAATGACTCTTACAGGTTGCTTTATGCGGAATGGCCCAATGGGCTGTATTTTGCAAACTGGCGTAGAGAGTTGTCTGAGGGTGTTAGTTTCCGATCTTGAGTGTGGCGAGTTGCTAGCTGGGCAAGGTGTCATGTGCAGTGAGCTTTGTTCGAGATCGTTGTTGTTCAGGGCCAAGGGAGGTCGTGCGCCTAGCGATGTGAGCTCGCTCTGGTGAGCTATTGGCTACGCGAGTTCGACTTTGGCGTGTTCTGGCCTTGCTCTATCCCGGGGCTCGCACTTCACGTCCTGGCAATCTGACCTCTTGGCTCAATGACCGGAGCTCTTCTCTTCGCGGCCTAGCTATTCAAGCTCGTTCCTTTGGTGACCTGACAACTTGGCTCAGCAAATTCAAGTTGGTGCAAGCTGTGTCTTCGTGGATTGGACTTTGTTGCTGGGCTTTTGTTAGCTTATTTTGCATTATGCCGGAAAATGACCATAACAACAGTGGAGATGGATATGTGGGCATTGTTATTGCTTCAATTGGATTTGAATAATCCTAAATCAAAAGATCATCTAAAATATTGATGTCAACTTCCCCAATCATTTGGTTTTCCAACTTGCTATCATCAATATTTAAGATTTAATTTACAAATTTTTTAAGCTCTTAGGTGCTCTAAATTACTACTTGAACTTCATTGAAGATGCATATTCTTTGTTAAGATCAATACACAACAAGAGTCCCACAAATAAAAGGAGTTTAGTGTTGCATGAACAATATTTGCATGACTCTCTCTTGATATTATAGGTAGAATTGATTTGAAATCGCCTTCAAATACCTTTGTTTTCCCTCTAAAGGGAATCAAAGGATTATTAGGGTTGTTGAATTGAAAGATATCTCTCAAGTTCTATCTAGTGCCTTAAAACAAAATTTGTGTATCATTGGAGCTTCATCCCAAATAATTAGATTTGTTTTTCTTTTTTCAATAATTTTATTTAAGGGTTACCTTGCCTAATGTTGCATGTTAAGTCTTCATTAATATCTAATGGGACAACAAATTGAGAGTGAGCTATCTCGCCTTTGATAAAAGAATTATGACAATTCCATTAAATATAATAGTTAAAACAATCTTCCCCTCTAATCTTAACAAAGATGTTAAAGCTCTCTAGATATATATATTTTTAGTACACCTTATCCACAAAGGAAAAAGACTCTACGATACATGAGTTTAATTAATTTTATTTAATAACAATTTATAATATAAATTTTGATTATAAATTATAATGTATTCAAATATAGGCAAACTATCATCATATTTTTACCTATTATAATTGGTACAATTATATTTATGATAATTGTGAATAAATACTATATTTCTTTTAATTTGATAAATTTGTTACAATAATATTATAAATTAGTTAAATTTATCATTTGAATTTTTTTCATATATTCAAAAATATTTTTTATTATATTAATACTCAGGTAAATTTATTAATTAATTATTTTAATTAAAAATTTAAATTAATTATTTCATGTTAGAAAATTTAATTATTTAATTAATAATAGTCAATGTATGCTCTCTAACTATTTTTTAGCTAATTTTATGTAAATGTCATATATATAATATATTATTTTTAAGAAAATATATATTTTAAGATATTTTTATGAAGTTTCAGAAATATTTTAATTTGAAATTGTAATTAGTATTTAAAAATTATAAAAATTTCAAAATAGAAAATTATAAGATATTCAATATAGTATTTGATATTAAAAAATAACGTAAAAATTTAAAGAGAGAATTTTTTGATAGATATTATCTATCAATCGAAATTAGATATTATTAATAATGTGTTGATAGTATTTTATTTCTATATAAATATAATTATTTATCTTATACATAAACATTTAATATGAATAAAAGAGAAATTATTTTGAATTAGAAAAAAATTAAAAAAAATTAAAAAGTTTTATTTACGATTTGAATTGTAACATGAAATAAAAAGAAAATTAAAAATTTTTCTCATTTTTTCTCTATTAAAAAGTAGAAGAGACTCTCTAGGTAGTGATATTTGAGTGGGGGCAAAAATCACAATTATTCTAATATGAGAGAGATAAATATATAAATTGTATAAATAATATTTTTTTAATTCTGTAAAATAGCATATTGAATATTGTTCCCTGTGCTCAGTAAGTTAACAATCTATATAAAAAAAAAATCGTGACTTTAATCCATTTTAAATGCGAGAATACACAATATTAATGTGGTGTGTGGACCTTATAATAGATCCTTATTATTTTATGAGAAAATATGAAAGTGGAAATAGAAAATAAGATGTAAAAATAAAATTGTTTGGACTTCAACCGAAGAAATTCTCATTCATCCAAGGACGGTTATTGGATTTTTCAAAATTTAAATGTTGAAAAGTCCTTTCTAAACAGTAAACACCGCGTATGACTTTAACTCCCCGAGTTCCGGCTAAGGCCCAAAACCCAAAACCCGCTATAACTTCTTTCATCTCCACAACAGTTCTCAGTGGGCCCCCAAAACGTCCTTTCTCCCGCGCATTCCTCAATCATTAATCATTAAATTAAAAGTAAAAAAACAATAAAAATCTCCCCGATCAGGATTGAAATTACCAAAAATGGCAAGCAAAATTATCTGCATGCAACTACAGCGGAGGCAAAATAGGAAAAGTACAATTTCCTCGTTTCATATTAAACGACGTCGCATCTGCTCGTGCTTAACGGAAATGGTAACGACTGATGGAGACGTTCCCGTAATTCAAACACAAAGGTAAGGACAGACACGTAATATCGGTTGGCTTCTGGTTCCTAACAGAAACGAGGTACAGCATACAACAAAAGACCAGCGATTCGAAGGAGGGAAAAATAGTAGTGAGAGAAACAAAACTGTCTCTGTTTCTCTCTCCTCCGAGAACAATCTCTCAGTCTCAATTTGAACTTCAATTTCACTCTCATTGCTTCATCGCCATGGAAGATGAAGCTCAGGTGATCCTTAGAGTTCCAATTTTTTAAACTCATAATTCGACAAGAAAAACTAACCTAACTACCTAACGCTACTCAGTTTCATCTCACCCACTGCCACCACCACCGATGGCGGCGCTACTGTCTCCGTCACCACCACCACCGTTTCCCTTTCCTTATCTCTCTTTTTCTCTGATTCATACACGCACCCAGATACACAATTTTCGAATTTTTTAATGATATTGTGGTTTGAGCTTTAAATTCTTGATCTTTGATCTTATTTTTTATTTTTTTGGTTGTTTAGTGAATTTTCATCACTAGTTGTGCCAGATTTTTCGTTGTTTTGATTATACGATTGATTGGTGCTAAATGTGGTTTCTGGCTCTTTGGATGGGTTGATGTATGCTGCAGAAAATGGTGGCTTTGAAAAAAGCATACGCGGATATCATTCTGAACACGGCAAAAGAAGCGGCGGCTAGGATAATGGTGTCAGAAAGGAAAGCTCTTGGCTTTCAGCAGGAGCTCAATTCGACGAAAGATGAGGCGTTTCGGATGCTAGTTCGCTTGAAACAGATGATTGATGCTAAGGTTTGATTACCTGATTGAATCACTTTCTTATGGATATTTTATAATTGTGATGATTCTCAATTCTGTGTTAATGTGGATTTGGTGTGTGATTAATTTGTCTGCTCACCAAGTTGAATATCTTGTGACTCTTGTCTATTTTATTCACATTGTGGATCAGCGGGGTTTTTTTGGATCATTTAGGCTGCTTTTGTTTGGCATTTAAATTTTCATAACTAATCTGATTGACTAAAGATTTTCACACAATTTCTGTTACTATCCACTTCTTGAATTGTCTTTCAAAATGAAAGATTCTAACTATTATATGTGAATATGTGATCAATCCATTGGCTGGGTGAAACAAAAGTCACTGTGCTTTGCTGCATTCTTTTTTTTTTTTCCTTCATGTGCCGTAGTATAAATTATGTATTTTAGCTCTTAAAGTGATAGTAAAATTCAATATCTTGCTGATGGTGTTTTGTGTTAATTGTTACTCAGGATATTTTATTTTCTATAAATAAAGTCTGCACACGGGGACAGTATTCTGTGTCAAGAGCCTCTAATCTTATCCATTTACTATGAGCTGCTAATTGGCACTTTATCCACCTTCGTAATTAATCTACTGAATGACCAGACTTTGAAAATGAGTTTCTACTCACTATCATTTTTTAAATTTTCTGTGCACCGAACCCTGCTACTTTTGCCCATTTTTTATCATGTATTCATTTGTGGGTGCAATTTTGTTTCATGCTCCATATCTCTAAGAAACTAAACTTAATAAAGAAGGTAAAGGATAAAAACTAGAGTGAGATTGATGGTTACCATATGTATGTTAATTATGAACTGAAGGAGTGGCATAATTTGAGGGCTTATTTTGGGAAAACTTATTACCCTGAAGATATACATGGGAGAATTAGTTACATTCATATTAGATAAAGATGAACAGAGAAGAAAACTTACGTATGTATATTTAGAGACCAAAATATGTTGTTTCATGAGGATTTAAGCCATACAACTAAATAAATGCTGAGTTATATATTTTTGTTAGTAGCTCGTTGCTCTAAAGATTCCACTATATAAAGACTCTTTTTCATGCAAGGTGTATTTGTCTAGACATCTGGTGTTTTTTATCAGTTCTATGCATGATGCTCTTTCCTTTAACCATTGGCCATGAAGCTTCTAATTAAAGATGAGAAAACCGGCCATCTAAAGAGCTCTAGCATTTTTCTCCCTTGCTCCTTTTCTGTTTGAAAGTCATGAAAGTGTTGAATTTTCCACTAGTCCTGTGAGGTATGACCCTCCAGAAGCTTTCAAATTCGATATGCATGTTTACTTAAGACTGTTGGCCAATAATATTTGTCGCATATATACATGTTTACATGTTACATGCTCTCAACTCATCATCATCCATTTGTGTTCCTATGATTGTGAAAAGTGGAAAGGATAAATGAGAATAGGCATGATGGAAAGAATTTTTTGAGTTGATATTAATACAGCTTCTGTTGATGGGATTAGTTTTATGTGAACATTTTTCCTGAGCTTTATGTGGATTATTTGATTGAAATTTTATACATATAATAGTATCTATGAATTTAGCGCTTATCTATTGGCAGACAGTCTAGTTCATTGACACTTGGATTTTCATTTATAAATTATGGTATCAGATTGGCCGAGTCTCATTTTTGTAAAACATTAGCTACATAGGATGGTTTGTCTTGGGAATCTTTGATTCTTGTTGATTGATGAATTGTGGGAGCTGGCCTCCTAACCACTGTGGTTTTCAAATCTTATTTACATTTTTGTCTTCAAATCTTTGATTACCTCCTCCCCAATCAATGCAATATTTATGTCTTCACTCACCAATCCGTCTGTACTTTTTTCCTTGATCTTCATTAAGAGATTTGGAAACTCTGCTTATTATTGCTTGGATAAAATTTTCTAAAATGTTTTCATTTTCTTCTTTACAGACAGCTGAAGCAGATATGATATCACTGGACAAGCAGAAAAAAATTGACGAGCTTGAGGCACAACTCAATGAGGCAGAAGATATTATAACGGATCTTAGGACAGAGTTAAGACATGCATGGCTTGAGTTGGAGAAGACAAAGAATAGCCAGGTCCCGTCTTCAAATAATCAACCTACAAAGCAAGTGACATCTTTTGAAGAGAGTGATAACCCTGAGGTGATGGAATCCGTTCCTTCTAATCAAGAACTTGCATGTGCGACAACTTATGACATGAAGAACAAACCCCTGACTCAGAATGTTTTAGAAGATAAGTGTGGTAATGCAACAAGGCAAACTGAGAAATTGTCCAACTCTAACCTGGAGGATTATTATGCTCACAAGAGTCACGACTCTGACTTTGCTTCAATCATCATGAGAAGTAAGGAGCTTGAACTCTGCAAAAATGGATGTACTCAGAGGATCCGTGCATTTGATGGAAACTTGCTGGATGAAAAGCTGTATAACTGTGTGCCTGATGAGAAGTTTGGTACAAAGACCAGCTTGGTTGTCAAAGATGAAGACGGGCAAGTTGTAAAAGTTAGTGCAACCTCTTCAGCAAGGAAGAAAAAGCAAACAAAGAAGCATTTTAAGTGCCGTGGAAAACAAAGAAGGAAGTCTTCTTTCTATTGCAAGTCTTGCTTTCTTTCTTGTTGTAAAACACAGGTTGATGACGATTGTAAATCCGATAAAGGTGGCTGCTCTCTACCTTCTATCAAGATTTCTTCTATTAATAAATCAAAAAGAAAGAAAAGGAGTCGGAAGCCTATAACAACAAGATCCCCTGTTTGTGAACCATCAGTTATTCTTAAAAAGTGCTTGTCTGTCCGTGAAACTAGCAAATGTTCTGAAGATGAATATGATGTTAAGATGAAGCCAGTGCCCCGTTTGACTGATGTTGAACCGTTATATGGATCTAATCATGTTACGAGTGTTGGGAAAGTTGAGGTTGTTGATGTTCCATCTACAAATACTGATTTGGAAGAGACAAAAGAATTTGAAGAAAGGAATGAATCTCCTGATCAGGTAGATGAGAGCAGGCTTCTCAAGTACACCTTTCAAAGGAAGCGCAAAAAGGAATCCTTGGAAAACCCTAATGAGAAAACTGTTTCTGAGAAAAGAATGACAAAGAGGAGGGTGGAGGATGAACAGAATGGTGCATCAGAACCCCAGAAATCTTGCTCTATGGATGAATCTTCCAGGGATGGTTGGTGCTTGGCTCGGGTTGCTCATCAGGTGTGTTTCAACTTGTCTTATTTTCTCTTGAATGCATACTCACCCTTTGATTTCATTTCATCTCTGTGGATCTCTAAGCACAAGCTCAGATATAAATTATGCAGTAACAAGTGTTTGGCTCATTTAAGGTAGCCAAATGTTTATCTGCAAGTTTGTTGTGGATCAAGGATTTTTAAAATTAACTCTTGTAATTTTTTTTTTTGTGTATCAGAAATTTTCATATATTGTTGCTTTGATGAGATTTTCTGCATCAAATATACAGATACATTTTAAAACATGTTTTTTACAATTAGATTGTGAAAGGGAGTTGTGTTGGTATAGAAATATTCTGGATGTTTATGTTTGTTGAGTTTGCTGCTGCATTTTTGACAGTCCATCTGTGGTTGCATGGTATATAATAAGTTGCTGAGATCCTATCTAAAGTCATTTATTTATATAATTTTTTTGCAGCTTATATCTTTGTCTGCAAAAAAATGGTGATGTAACAAGGATGAATCTCAAGACTTAATGAAGTCAACTATCTGGTCTTTTGAAGGAAATCTTGCCTTGAAGGTGCTTCCTAACCTTACAGGATATGTACTTAACAGCTGGCTGCATCAAGGGGACACACTCCAACACTGATAATGATTAGTTCTCAGTCTCATTGTAACAAGCACTTACAATAGCTAGGCATTGTGGCCTCCAGAGTTTTTGCTGTTTTAAGTGTTAATGTATTCAAATCTAGCTATATATGCTATTATCATATATCATTCCTCTCGAATAAGAATTTTATACTATCCGTTGATATGACTTGCATTGTTTAGCAAGGTCGGCAAATGCTAATGTTATGATATCAGCATCTTTTGTAACTCTATTGTGTCCTAGTTTTGAATTGCTTGGAGCGCGAATGCCTCATTTCAGATGTTCCTTCTCAAACACATGGCTAGAATAGTGGTTGGATTGGGAGAAGGCTGTTGAAAATCTAGTGCTAGAATGCTCCGGCATGAAGAGACCTTACACACAATTTACTTACAACGGTCTTACAATTAGACACGGGTTTAGATCCCTATAACAAGTTTGAGTATGAACTAGTTGTGAGTGCTTTGATTGTACAGGACAAACCAGCATTATCTATAAATAGGTGCATGACCAATGCTCTGGTAATGCAATTGCAGCCTTTAGAGATTTCATTGAAACTAAAATTTATTACAAGAAATGAAGGCAAGTTAAAAAAAAAAAAAAAAATCCCACTTGTATTGTGTACGGAGTATAGCTATAACAGAAAAATTCAAATGATACCAAATTTCACAGAAAATGGAGAGCGGAATCTATAGAGTATAATCCCTCATACAGTTTAAAAGAATTAAAACCTCAGAAAGATCATATTATAGTTTGAAAAAGAATCTAATCAGTAGTGAAATTGACCTCTTTTTTTTTTTTGCAAACTAGCAAAAAAGGAAGAAGAATACAAAGGTTTAGATCAATGGACATGTGGGGTCGCTCTCATTATATGTGCAAACCATGCGTGCTTTTGGACTGTCACGTTTCAATCCTTACTGTCTGTCATGCTGCAACTCTTGTGCTCTTTAATCTGCCTGCTTTCACAAAAGGCTTGCAAGTAAAAATTCAATTTTGAGTGGGAAAAGATTCTAAGTCCCACTTCCCTATGTACTCTGCTCTTGATGTAACTTCAACATCATTCCCCCCATTTTGCTTTGTTAATTTTGTGCAGTGATATATACTACATGAATTATGAAAGGACTAACATGCAATCTCCTCCTTGGAATTGTAATAGCCGCCAATGTGCAATGCCAATGGCCACTCACTTATACTGGCTTAGTGGCCATGGAGGTGCACGCCATGCCTAAATATGTAATAACCATGTTTGATCAACAGTGAAAAGACAAGCTTGGAAATGTGTGGTTAAGTGCAAGTCATAGGTTCGATTCTCACAAACCACAAAAATTATCTTTTCAAGGTAGGCCGTGAAGAATTTTCTTTTAAATTGCCTAAATCAAGCATGACCGACCTACCTCAAGGATTTATAATGTAATTACAGTGATATTACAAAAAATAATAATGAGTGTAATTCGAAATGCAATTGAGATAATTTTGTGGTTGCATCGCGTGATTTAGTCTACAATTTAAATCTTTAACCCATGTTCAACTTGTTTGAAGAGAAAATTAATTGAATGGCATATAAACTAGTCTGGTGCTTACCACTAAAAATATTACACTCACTCACAGGATGGTTGTTGATTGGAGTTCAGTTTAAGTTGAAGTTGGCAATCATGGACCGATAGACATAAAGAGTAATGTAGCAGTAGTGGCAGAGAAGCAGGCCTTGTAGATATTATGTTCGCTTGTCTCCTCAGCAGCTTACACATCTCTCTCTCTCTGAACCTTTGATTATGATGTCCTCTCATTATCACAACTTTATCCCTCACAGTCACGGTGCATATTATGAAGTCCCTCACATCGCAAACAAAACAATCATTCTTTTCCAAAGAAACCCTCTTTCTCCTCCAACTGAATGTGCTCAAATCTATCTCAGGCAGCACTATATAGAGTGTAAACCCAAGTGAATCAACCTTCACCAGACGTTCATTACAAAAAGAAGGCTCAATATGGAGGTGAATTGGTGGCAATGTGAAAGAGAGGCAATGGAAGCAGAGAATGAGGAAGATTCCATTCACACAATTGTGTTCACAGCAGGTACAGCTCTACTAATGGTATGTCTAAAACGCTTTCTAGTCGAGCAATGGCGCGCCTGGGTTTTCGTCGTTCTCAATCTTGTACTCTTAGCCATTCTCTTCATGTCTATGAGGACAAGAAGTGAAAAGAATGGCCAAGAAGTTGTCAAGAATGGAGAGACAAAGAGGGAGGAGGAATTTGAATGTGTTGAGGAAATTAAAGAAGGGAAAGAGTATGATTGCCACAGAGAAGAATGCTGGAGAAGCGATGTTCAGAATGATGAGAGAATTGACAAGGAGGAAGTAACGAGGATGTCAAAGGAGGAGTTGAATGAGAGAGTGGAAGCTTTCATTGCCATGTTTAGGCAGCATTTGGTCTTGGATGCCAAGCAAGCTGAGAATTTCAAGTTCAAGAGAGATTCAAACATGAATATGCCTAAAGGATTGAAGTGTCTTGTTGTAGAGGCTTGATTTTTTGGTTGGATGGAGGCGACATAACATCAGATCCCTCGGTCTAAACCAGCCTCCGCCAAGATTCGAACCGAAGACTTCAATATCTGGTCATGTTTGACCATTGGATTAATTTCTTAATCCAAGAAGAAAGAGATAAGCACAGTGGGATGTTTATCTCTCTTCTTAGAATTTCTCGTTTTCTCAATGACAGTAGATGATTATTAATTAGTTCATGAAGAATTCTACAATTTTGTATTCTTGTTAATTTTCTTCCTAATGAAGGATATTTTGTAGTAAATTTTTTTGGGATACCCCGTTTTGTCTGATACCATTGCTCTAAGCCTGAAATTTTCTCGAGAATATGCTTAATTAATCCAACTTGAATATGAGAAATAGACAATTCTTTGTAAGTTCTATGTAACTTTTTGTTTGGTTAACACAACTCATGATTTGCATTCATTACAAGAATATAGCACGTCATGTGCTTTATGTCATTGAAAAGTTTAAACACTCTTTTTGGATCTTTAATTTATGCGCCCATTACAAGAGATTACACCAACTCAACAACTTGGCACGCCTTCTTCATTACAAGAACAACACTAAGTCACTTTCCTTTTCAATCCCTCTTGTTATTATTATTATTATTGACGAATCTTTTGATTCTTCCAAACCCTCTGACTCCAGAATACTTCAGACCAGAGACTCAACTTTTGCCTGGAATCTGGTGCAAGCTATAAAGCTTTTCTTTTTGTTTTTTCTTTTCTGGTTTTTTATTGGAGCACTTTTTATTTTTTTTAGAGTACTCAAAATATATAAAAAAAAAATATTTGTTAGAGTACTTATTTATTTTTTTAATGAAAAAGGAAGAGCAGAGAGTACTAAGGCTACTATCATTAATGAACATTATCATAAGGTAAATTTTCATTACAACATATTCAACTTAATATATTCTGCCATAGATATCAGGGGCTTGGCCCCATGGCTCAGTTTTCCTATATAATACATCGTGTACAAGTTTTCTAACCAAATACAACTTTGATTTCATTGGCTTCCTACAATTTTTTTTAGCTAATTTAAACTCTCAAAATTTTTAACAATAATAAAACTTCTGGACTATCTCTATGTTCAATATCGTACGGTTCATGGACTATTATATGACTTGGGCTGATACAATTCCCCCTTTTGATAATGGGTCTATACTAGTTAGTAACATTTTTTTATATATTTATGAAGCATTTTCTTTGAATGTTGTATGACCCATTAATCAAACAATAATGTTGCATGATATTTTACAGGAGGAGTTGAAGGCTACAAATGAAGTTAGAGCTCTAGCTAGTTATTACAGAATCTCCTTAAGAAAGTAGTTAAGGCTAGCTAGGATTAACAAAACGATGGAGGAAGTAGGCATGAAGATATAGATCGATTTCCAGCAGCACAAGAATGACGTTTGTAGACTTGAGCAAGAGATTTCAAGCAGTAGCAGCTCGAGCCATCTGGAATCAACGATTCCACCACCACCAAGTGAGCCTGAGGAAGAAATGAACGATGACAACAAATGCATTTTATGTAAGACTAATGAGGCCTTTGTTCTTTTGCTTCTTTGTGCTCACCAAGTTATGTGAGTCAGTTGCTGCAATGTGTTTTTATTTATGCTGGGAGTTCGTTGTTCCATTGGCCTCACTCCAATCCAACAAAGTATACATGTCTTTAGGGGAAGTTCTTATTAGATATTCATTATTTCGAGTTGTTTCTTTGTGTTTCTTTAGACTTTATGTTGTTTTCCCCTTTTCAAACTGCGTGTTGTGAGAGAGGATCAGCATATACAAGTTTGTAAAATAGTCTTGGTGATAGCCCAACTTCTTTGAATTTCTGAAAACTTTTGTCGGTAAATATGGCCACCGTTAGCTTGGAATGGAAAATAAGAACACTTTTTGTGTTATATATATATATATATATATATACACACACACACACTTTGTGCTTAGTTACATTTGTTTTATATTGAATGGGATATGAAGATTACTCATTGCCTTTGCTTGAAAAATGATGACAGAAGATTGATTTCTCCTAGACAAAGGGAATTACTGGGAAAGCAATGTCCCTTGAATTAAATATTGATGGCTATATTAGGAAAAAGTTACTCACACAAATAAATTTTTAACACTTTTTTATACTTGTACACATAATATATTCTAAATGAAATTGGTTCATCTATTTAAAGTAGTCAAGTCCATCTTATTCAAATTTCAACCTGATTTTTAAGTGTAAGAAATAGTGTGAAAAATATTGCTAGTTCAGAAATTTCTCTTCCAAGTTTAATTGACTCTGAATTGCTATTAATTTCTTTTATTTTTTCTCTTCTAACTAGAAATTAAATTCTCCAATTATTATACTTCCAAATTAGCTCTCCTTTAGCCACACTCTCTAGTAATAAAGTTTTGCCCCTTTATTTTGAGAGAAATTTATGATTTGTTCTTATCATATCTAAAATTAAAAATTGAAGCATATACAAAGAAGAAAATATCTGATTATGATTCAAATTATACTAAAATTTTGATAAATTAATACCCTTGGAACTATTAAAATTATTACAAAATTAATTAATTTATTAATTTATATATTAATTAATAAAAATCAATTTATCAAATTATTTTTCATTTTTTTTCAAAACATTGAATTTTGTAATTATACGAATACATTGAACTTTATATTATCTAATTATCAAATTAAAATTATCATCTATGTATTTATTTAATCAAAATAAGTTTATGAATGCAATTAGTATTATTAATAACGTTATTAGAAATAATAAAAAAGATGAAGTCCAACATGATAGTTCTATATTGGAGCCTTTCTCACGTAAAGATGGATTTCAAGCAACAATCACATTATATAATATTCTTTTGCAATAGGAGAACTCTAGACCTAAGCTTTTTAATGCATTAAGAAAAATTAGAAATGAGGTGCAATGAAACATTAATTTCAAGAGAAAATGAGTAACATTAAAATCATATTTTACAAAAGTCTCCTAATTGAATTATGTATCCATATAATTTTGATGTATAAAGAGATTAAGTTATATATATTAAGTGAGACTTATGTGTGTTTTACTAAAATGTATTATACTATAAATTTAATAAATTATTAATTTACCATATTAATCCTAAATTGGAACTAACAGAAAATATTATTTAATTGAAATTATTAATTTATTGAATATTAATTTATCCAGGTTAGATATTAGCACACTGTTACATGAGATACAAAAATGAATTTAACGTTTTTGAATATTTGATATTGATAATTCTTCGTCAATTAAGAAATAAACAATATATATACTTATGCATTATTTATATTTATATCTTTATTTTTTATTTTATGTGTTGAACGGGGCTACAAGGAAGAAGAAAAAAATCATAATCTCCCATCCCTTGGAGTAAAAACCCTAAAACATCAACTGAACAATAATGAGCCACCATAGACATATGAAGGAGAAACTCTCGTTCCCTTCTCTCTGTACTTCATAACAATGAGATTATTCTTTTTCTGTTTTTCACACCCTCCTGTCGCCAAATTCCATATATATAAGGATTTTGGTGGAATCAAAAGATTTATATATCTATTTTATTCATGTGCATATATCATTTCATTATTTTTTTAGTATTTAAAAGAAATTTATAATTAACTAAATAACGTGATAACATTGTAAATTCTCATTCATGACTTTAAATACAATCAAAACATGTAAAATATTCTCAACAAAACTTAAGATAATGAGGTGATATTTGAAGAAAATATTGTTTGTGTTTACTCTTTTTCAACCAATCTGTGAGACTGTAACCTATAGTGTTTATATCCTCAGAATCTTCGTTAAATCAAAGATAATACGTGTGTACATAGTATTTTTGTCAATGTCACTTTCTCTTAACCAACCAGAGCTATGAAAAATAAATCTTTGTTCTCAAATTAGTCTCAGGGTGAAATATAGCAATCCTTAATCACTAAACTCCGTGAAGGAAGAAATGGTTCATTTGCAGCAATATAGTAGGGCCCATCAAATCCAGAATGATAATCTTATTCATTAATCAAATCAATCCACTCTGTGTCTAAAGCAAGTAAAACACAATTAAGAGCGGCTTTATAACATGCCAGTGTCGAATACCATACTCTAATTAGAAAATATAAGTAATAACAATATTAATAATGAAAAAGTTGGTGAAAACAAGCACTACACATTATCTTAGTCAAATAATTTTAACTTATTATTATTTTTTTTACTAAGAATAAGATGATGAAAGTTATTACAAATAAGAACTTAAATCAATTTTGATATTAAGATTGGGTGTGTGTTATGGGCTTAACTTTAAAATTATCGTATATCACATTCAGGTCTCGACTTTCTTGTGTTACCAAACCAAAATACATAAACCTTTTCATTTTATGGATCCTGTAATTTTTTATAGGAGTTATATATCATTGTGAAAAATGGAATGGAAACTTCAACTATGGAATAAGGTCACAAAGGTATTGACTTTCCAGAGTTCTCAATAATGTGGTTTATTTGTCAAAAATGAATTGTTCTCCAACAATGCTCTAAATGAGTATTGAATGATCACCCGTGCAGATAGGTCTGAAACGTTTAATATACATTATTCATTTATTCGAAGTAAACATGCTACAAATTTTATCATATATTTTGCAAAAAAAAAATTGCTTGTCTTTCAACTTCAACAACAATTAATATATGGTACCCATGTTTTGATAGTCATTGTTGAAATTGATGATTGTTAACACATAATTTCAACTATGGTGCTGAAATTTGTGTACAGACTAACTGATATCCTTAAGGGCAAGTGAGACAGAGAGTACTATGGATCATTCTTCATCTTTCTGGTTGTTGGAATTTTCATACACCACAGAAAGGTATTAACCAACTGTTCTTAACTTCAACCTAGGAAACATGTGAGATTTTCCTGGCCGAAATAAATGGCTATCTCATGATTTTTGCAGCTTTGCACTCTTCCCATCCGTCTCCAAGTAATTGCACAAAATCGAACATTTGGACGACTGAAACGCTCTTTTTACTTCCCACGAGCTATAAACATGGTAAGTCCCTTTGGTTGTGGATCAGAACCAAAACAGCTCTTCATTATGGTAGGTCACGAAATTTGGAAAGATAATGATATTCAGCATAAGTCTATGTTGTGATACGGTAAATATCATTCAGAAAAGAAAATCGACTTACCATTTCCATGCATTATCAGAGTGTCAAGTCCGAAGAGCAGGCATTTTACAAGGGAGGGCACTAATGATCCAATCGTCACTGGAACATCTACGTGCTGATTGCATTTTCGAAGTCAGTGTTTGTGTTAGCCAAGGCAACATCCCTACACTTTCAAAATTTAGAGGTGAAAAGATATAAATAAGACGAGTTTGATGAGCCAGTAGATAATATATTTGAATCATTAATATATATGAGGAATGCCATCCATCAGTATATTCGTCAGTTGTACCTCTCTTGATCCAAAAAATTCTACAAACCTGAACCAATAATGCGAATGTTAAGTTTCTGACTAGACTGTCCTACTAATAAAATATCGTGCCAAAAAAAAAAAAGAAGTAAAGGGCACATTATTTTTAATACATCCTAACCTTAACCTTTACTCTTGCTTCATCATGTGTAACAAGTGTCAGTCATAAAATAAGTAGACAAATGCCATATCTCCATCGAAAATCATTTCCAAAGGTGGCTCATATTAATTTTCTTTGTTTAAATATTAGATTGATTTATCAATTTTCTACTAAAAATTGTGTTAATTACTATGATTTTCTTATATATTAGAATTTTTAATTTAGCATATTAAGAGCCTTAGAATTATTTTCTTAATTAGCTATATTCCTTGTTCAATGTAGAACTTTTATGTATATATAGCTTGTATAATTCATATATAAGATAGACAATAAAATATAATTTTCTATTCTATTTTACAATTTGGTATCAAGAGCCTTAAAGAGTGTGTTCTCACTTTTATTTCGCTACATCCACATCTTCTATCTTTTTTATCTTTTTTGCACTATGGATTCTACTGAGCATATTTCCTAACCCTTTTAAAAATACTTCTCCTAAATTCTCCATGAGAGATATTCAACCTCTTTTGCAATAACTACAACTAAAATTTAATAAATCTACATCACAAGTCCTATTTGTCACACTAGGTAATTCTCCATCATATTTTTTTTACTTCACTTGTTGTAATTGTATGACCTCTGATTCCTCTGTTTTTACTTCCAAGACACGACCTATTATTGTACCAATTGTTCATACTACCAATAATTCAATTATGCATGTTCAAAATATATGAACAATCAGCATATCTAAATTGTCTATCTCTGATGATTTTCATATTCCAAAAGTTTCCTTGAATCTTTTATTTGTTGGTCAATTATGTGAACCTAGTGTTGACATACATTTTTCAAGTCATAGTTGTTTT
>JANHAO010004962.1:0-23315 GCA_026873985.1 Saraca asoca | reverse complement strand
ACCGAATCAGCCACCGAAAAATTTGGTCGCTAAAACACAAATGGCGATCGAACTTCGGAAGTTCTTTGCCACCGACATATGTAGTGGCTGTTCGGTCGCTAATTTCAGTGACCGATACCCCCGGTCGCTGGTTGGGCTGCGACTAAGGTTATAATATATTTGGACCAACATCACTAATGATAGAATTCTCATCCAGACTCCAACCTTTTTGGATCATGTTCTTTACAGTTGTATGGTTAAGAATTTTAGAAGAGCAAATTTTCCCTAATAAAATAATCCCTTACGAAGCTTTTTAGTTATTTGCAGATAATTCAATTATAATCTCTTCTGGCTCTAACAAAGCAAAAGTAGCAGGATCCCTTGAATTCACCTCCATTGTACTATAAAAACTCAATTGAAGTATAGTAGCCAGATCAGGAAAAAGAATTACAATTGAGATTGATGGAACAAGATCAGCGGAAGGAAACCAAGTGTATAAACAATCATTCTGTAACTGAAACTCAATAGTCATTAGAGGAACTAAGAAGACACAGACACACATAGAAACTCTCCAACTAGGAGAAGATTCAATATCAACTCAACTAAATATGTTATGCGTACAAAATAAACTACTATTGCCTCTCACCTAAATAATTTTGCCACCACTATCAATAATTATTACCCCTCTCATTGCACAAATTCTGAGAGGAAAAGATAACTAAAAGAATAAAAAAAGTAACGATCAATTAAGTTGGCATCAACTCGAGGATGGTTAATTTATGATGGACAAATTCCAATCAAATAATTTAATTATGTTGATGGTTTATTATTTCTTATGTCTATTTTTAGAAAATTATGTGTTATTTTTATTTTTAGTAAAAATAATTAAAAAAATGTGATATATTATTTAATTTCAAAACATGAGTCATTTAAGAAATAAATTATACTAATTAAGTTAACTTCTTAGCTAATGGATTGTTATGGTTAATTATATTCTAATATAATATGATAAGTATATAAGTGACATAAGGGACTGCAAACAACTAAAATGAACTTTTTTTTTTTCATCTTGTTCAAATTCAAATATAGTAGACATATACCTTTGTTGAAAATAAAAAAAACTCTAGATCAATTATTCAAAGCATTCTTTTTAAGGGAACAATAACAAATACGATTTAAAAAAAAGAGCAAACATAAAGCAAGAATAAGCATAAAAACTGATAAAATCAATTATTCAAAGCCTTTTTTAAGGGAATAAATGCAATTTAACGTACTTGAATGAATTGATATTGAATTATTATAATAATTGACTATATATTAATTAATTAATATAAAAATTGACTTGTATTAATTGGTAATTATCAATTAATGCCTCTAGTTGTCTCTATATGTTTTAGCTGCGATAAATTATTGCAGTTAAATGACTGGCTAGCATCATTCCATCCGTTAGGGTGTGTCTAGGAAATGGAAGTAGTAGAGCATAGCAATCTTGTCCAAAAATTTGTATATTTATTTCTCTTTTAAATTCAAACATTTAATTTCTTGAAGAACTTGTTTAGTATATATTATTTTTTTTAATAATAGAAATAACTAATTTATTAGAATCACACATAAGAATTCGGATCAATTAGGATGCAAAAAAAAATGTAAATCCTTCTAACAATAGCGGGTGTGCTTGAGCTAAAAGTCCTCAACTATTTAGCATAAATTATGCCAATAATCAACTATGACTCAAATGACAAGGTTTTTGAAAATATTTAAGAATCAATATTAGTTTAAAATCAGGATTAAACAACAAGGTACATAAAATATATTATTTTTAATATTCAATTTTTTCCTAAAATATCTTTTATATTAATAAGAATCAATTATATTTATAATTAGTTATCCATCTTATAACAAACAAATCTGAAAAAACAAAGATAATTCATATTCTTTATTTATTTATACGCAATGTGTTGTGGGAATATCTAGACCAAGATAAAATGGGCTAGTAAAAATCTAATAGACCAGTTTGACAAAGAATAGCCTAATATCTTCTGAAGCGAGGTCATTGGACTTACAAGCAGCTCACCTAACTAGAGCCCAGGCCATCGAGCGAGCTCCTCCTAGGATGATTATGGAATTCTAAAGATCAGCTAGTACCTGAATGCATATATTCCTAACCGACAAGTCAGCTCCCAAAATCGACACATCAGTCACCAACAATCTGATAGTGATTTGCCTAACGTTTATTATCCGTCCAGCATTTGTTGCCCCCATACAACTGAGTAGACATATTTATAATTTATCAAATTATACTTGTAACATTCTTTACTTCTATAAATAGGAAGGGAAATCATTGTAACAGGAAATAAGTGAAAAACATATACAGTAATTCTATCAAAATAGTGAGAAAATATTCGTATTTCTGTTCTGTTAGTCTGAATAGTAAAACAACCACACAAAAGTAAAATACAATTACAGTGGACGTAGGAGTCATATTGACTTTAGATTAACCATATAAAAAAAACTTTCAGTATTCCTCTAATTATTCTTTCCTCTTACTTTTACTTTTTATTTTTTGTATTTTCACCCCTTTTACAGTGGTTTAGATATCAAAATTCTTGATTGACTAATTATCAAAATCGACCATCAATATAATAAAATTTATAAATTTATTTTGTGTATTTATCTTTAATAAAATAGAAATATAACTAAAAAGGTAATAAAAAAAAAAGGAGAGAGACAGAATTGAAAATCTGTTTGTTTAGAGTAACGAAGGGGAAGTAGAAAAGTTGTTATCTATTTCTTTTTAATTTTTTAAAAACCTTTTTGTCTCAAATTTTTTTCTTTATTAGTCCACAGGACAATTATTGTTGCCCGCAAATAGAACCTCGTCTACGGCACTCCCTATAGTTTGGTACATACATGCGGGTCCCCATGTTTGGGGGAACAAATTATACGGCAAAATGTATCACACTTGTGTGGTTCACACTCCATAGCTCGCCGTTACCAAAAATATCTCAAGTCACAGTTCCGTGGTGCTCACTCACTTGACCTCATGTCTTGTGATTTGGACAAGAGTGGCCGCCACCGTTGTAGTCTTATGGGGATTTATTTTATTTCACACTTCAACCAGCTAATTATATTTATATCAAGATGTATTAAATATTTTTTTACTATTTTATATTTTTTAAGTGTAATAAAATAGCATAAATATAAAATCAAATAATTTTTTTAAATTTTTGTTTTTATTGGATCATAACATTTTGTTGACGTTGGATTTTAGTATTAATTCAAATTCCGGCCAACCGGAGGAGATTCTTTCAGGATCTCCGACCGTTAACTGGTTCAAACATAATGAATCAGCAAAATACACAAAGACGAAGGGAGGAGCAGTGAAAAGACATAAGATTTTTAATGTGGTTCAATCAAATTCGGGAATATTCGGACCCTACGTCCACAATAATGTATTGTGGAGGATGTATTTTTATAGATTTTCAGCATACATGTACTCTCTTTATTTTGACAAAGTGTTTACCTATCTAAAGACCCAGTTACAGAAGGCTTATTCCTCATATTTATAGAGGACTGAAGGTTACAATGCTAATTTCATGTGTAGTAAATCTATTATATCAACATTTATTATACAAGATAGAATAGATAGACAAAATCCTGTTATTCGGCTATTACATATTGTCTTCTGTGGGTGGGCCTGGCATGTCTCCTGGGCAGAGTATGAACGGGTCTTCTGTCAGCGAGCTCCCAGGTCGTTGGTCGTATTTCATTGGCCGGATCATTCAACCTGTGGGCGTGCCCATCCTCGGGATGGAGAGGTTGAGGTCGAGCTCGCTTCGCCATGCATGAGCTCGGGCTGAAGAGGTCACTTCGCGATGCGATCTAATGGCAAAACAGTCTAATCATCCCGTGAGCTGGTTCCTTGTCGATTTCGAGTTGCTCACTAGTCCAACTAGGACGAATCAATTTTCACATATAACATAAGCCCCCTAACTCTCAGCTCGCTTTGCGGGCTGGGAGTTGAGACTCTTCAATATCTGATCAATCAAAGTCCTTTTCCGAGATTGTTGTTTCATCTGCTCTAGGCCATACTCCTCATGGCACATACTGGATGATTGATGGTGAGTCAGCCTTAGCCTTTTCCGAGGCAATAAATGATGACGGTTAGGGGGATGGATTTGGATCCTTCGATGGAGCCAGACTTGACTCTATATAAAGGAGAGGGAATCCCTTCTACCACTTCACTGAGCAAACCATGGATTCTCCTGACAAACCACCATTATTTCTGGCATTTTCGCTTTCCGATGGGGCATGTATGGTCTGCTGCATAGAGAACTCGAAAGATTCAGCTTCTCCAATAACATGGAGAGATCTCATATGGATCTCAGACTATGTCCTCTCGGCGCTACCGTGAAGCAATTGTTTGGCAGGCCAAGTTCCTGGTGCTTCCTAATTTGCTTCCTTCATGAACCATATGAGGAGCTGGAGGCTGAAGAAATAAAGAGCTGCAGTGCCACTGCCAGGGATGCATTGGAAGGAAAAATTTGAGGACCTTGGTGCTGCACGGGCTCTAATTACCTAGGGTGCAATCTTTCGTGGTTAGTCCTTCTTCTTAGCCATAGGTTTTCCCCTTTGTATTTTGGTTAGCTTGTATTCAAAGCTTTCTGATGTAGTTCTACCTCGTCGGGGTCTTTTAATGAATAAAATTTCCTTTTGCAATTTCTGTTTGTTTCCCTTGTTTCTCATACAAGCATTATTTATACAACCTGTGTGATCTGCTCATAGCTAGGAGACAGTGTGAGTGCCATGATCACTCGGTCACATGTAAGCTATGAAATAGAATGATTTCATTGCCCTAGGCAAGTAATTAATTTATCAATTCTTTATGCTTCAGTGAGCATGAAGCTACGCTAACATTGAGTGTTTAAGAGCGCTTTCGCACCCCAGCGAGCACGCAGTTACGTTGGTCAAGTGAGTTTATTTTAAGTGTCTCCATGCCTCAGCGAGCATGCAACTACACTGGTTATGTGAGTTTGTTTTGAGTGTCTCCACGCCTCAGCGAGCCCATAGCTACGTTAGTTAAATGAGTTTATTTTGAGTGTCTCTATGCCTCAACGAGCCCGCAGCTGTGCTGGCAGAGCGAGTGTTTTTTAGTGCCTTCGCACCTCAGCGAGCATGCAGCTACGTTGGCATAATGAGTATTTTTTAGTACTTCCACACCCCAGCGAGCACACAACTATGCTAGCACAATGAGTGTTTTTTAGTGCCTCCGCACCTCAGTGAGCAGGCAGCTATGCTAACATAGTGAGTATTTTTTAGTGCCTCTGCTCCTCAGCGAGCACACAACTATGTTGGCACAGCAATTGTTTTTTAGTGCCTCCGCATCTTAGCGAGCACGCAACTGTGCTGGTTAAGTGAGTTTATTTTGAGCGTATCTACTCCTCAGTGAGCCTGCAGCTCAACTGGTTAAGTGAGTTTATTTTGAGCGTCTCCATGCCTCAGTGAGCACGTAGCTATGCCAGTTAAGTGAGTTTATTTTGAGTGTCTCCATGCCTCAGTGAGCACATAGCTACGTTGGTTAAGTATGTTTATTTTGAGCGTCTCCACACCTTAACAAGCACGCAGTTACGCTGGTTAAGTAAGTTTATTTTGAGTGTCTCCACACCTCAGCGAGCCCGTAGCTCAACTGGTTAAGTAAATTTATTTTGAGCGTCTCCACCCTTCAACGAGCACGTAGTTATATTGGTTAAGTGAGATTATTTTGAGCATCTCCATGTCTCAATAAGGTCGCAGCTCAACTGGTTAAGTGAGTTTATTTTTAGTGTCTCCACGCCTCAGTGAACATTCAGCTACACTGGTTAAATGAGTTTATTTTGAGCATCTCCATGCCTCAACGAGCACGCAGCTACGTTGGTTAAGTGAGTTTATTTTGATAAGTTTATTTTAAGTGTCTCCACGCCTTAGTGAGCCCACAGCTTAACTAGTTAAGTGAGTTTATTTTTAGCGTCTCCACACCTCAGTGAGCATGCAGCTACGCTAGTTAAGTGAGTTTATTTTGAGTGTCTCCATATCTCAGTAAGCACACAGCTCAACTGGTTAAGTGCTTGTCAATTCTTCTCCATAATAAGCTCTGGGGGGGCCTCAACTGGACCAAAGGCTATAGTTGTCATGAAGTTATGCAAGAGGCTGAGGGGGAGTTGACCACATGCAAGCTGCGGTTATTACAAATTCTTAGAAAGAAAAGGCAGAGCAGAGAGATAAAAATGATAATGTTAGGCCAATCAGCATTCAACTTTTGATAAAGCAAAGAAAAGGCATTTACATTCATTCTGAAGTTTAAAATACATCATCAATGTATGACTCAGACCGAGCCCCCTGACTCTTAGCCGGCATTACATTAAGAAGGCTGGGATTGCTGTTTCATGGGTTGCACCATGTACTCCCTTAGATGCCTCTTTCTGATCAGGTCTTCAATTGCTTCCTTGAGGGCCCTACAATTTGAAGTGTCATGACTAGCCTTATTGTAGTAGGCATAGAATTCTTCATGGTTTTTCCATCTATAAGGGATCCTAGAGGGTGCGAGCACCCCAAAGTCCTCCCTGTCCTTTTTTGTTATGAAGATCCTATCTTGGGAGTCTGATAAGATACTATACTGATCGTAACGGTCTGAGTACTGAGGTCACTCACCTTTGGGCCTTTTAGACTTCTTTGTAGTCCATTTGGGGGGGGTGATCGCCCTGGTCTATGTTGCTCTACTTCTTATCGTGAGAGGAGCCGGCCTTTTCATCCTTCTTATCAAACCTTTTTGAACCGAAGGTTTCTTTCCACTTAATCTGCTTGACAGGTCGCTCATAAAACTTAGTGTGATCCTTCACCGGGGACTTGTACAAGCTCTTGTACAGCTTACCATCTTTATGGAGTCCCACAGAAATTGTCGCTAACATGGTTTCTTCAGATGGATTCTCCATCGAATTGGCTTCGAGCCTGAATCTAGTGATATAGTCCTTTAGCGACTCATGCTTGAGCTGAAAGACCATGGCGAGATGACAGAGGGGCACAAGTTGTCTCTTTAGTGCTCGATACTAGTTAATGAATTTTTGTTGGCAGTTTTCCCAACTACCAATTGAATGAGCTAGGAGGCTTCTAAACCAAGCTCAAGGCATACCTCCCAATGTGGCCAGAAACACTCAGCACTTGATCAGGGATCAGTTGTTTATAAGTCCATCTGGATGTTGAATGCATCCAAATGATCATAAGGATCAGAATCCCCATTATACAATGAAATCATGGGGACTTTGAGCTTGAGGAGGAGAGTTCGAGTTCTGATCTCCTCGAAGAGTGATGACCATTCTTCATAATGAGCTCGATCACTCAGAGTTCGAAGGCATTCCTTTAACTAAGTTATTTTCTGAAACAGCTCTCTGATTAACGTGTCTCGCACCCCAGAGCATTGGCTAGATGATCGCTAGATCTTTTGGTTTTTGTCATTGTGGGAGTAGCGACCTAGAGCCTGCTCTTGCAAGCGATGAGTTAGAGAATTGTCCAGATTAGGATCGCCCGAACGTTCAGCTCGCTGCTGCTGGAGGACATCCAAGGGCATTGAGGCTTCAGTTTGTCTCTGTACACCTTGTGCTAATAATGTAACTGTCCTTGTCAGTTCTCCTATCATGTGTTCAAGTTTCTCCTAGTGCCGGAGCCAGGTTTGCACTCTATCAATGCCGTTAGCGGTAGAAACTGGTTATACTGAGCTGGCTTGGGGGATGCTAGTGTTCGCTTCGATGACAAGAGCAGTGGATGAGTCCGTTATCGAGGCACAACCATCTGGAAGACTGGATTGCGCATTTGAGGCTCTAGTGGCTCTTCCCTTGGCCATTGCAGCATAAGGTGAACCAGAACATGCGAGATCCCCACAGGCAGCGCCAAAATATTGATGTCAGATTTTAATATTGATCCAAACTCTAACTAACCGGGGGGAGGGATTCTTTCGGGATCTCTGATCGTTAACTGGTTCAAACACAATGAATTAGCAAAATACACAAAGAAAAAGGGAGGAGCAGTGAAGAGACACAAGATTTTTAACGTGGTTCAGCCAAATCCGAGAATATCCGGACCCTACGTCCATGGAAGTGTATTATGGAGGAAGTATTTTACAGATTTTCAACATACATGTACTCTCTCTATTTTGGCAAAGTGTCTGCCTATCTAAAGACTCGCATATAGAAAGCTCCTTTCTCATATTTATAGAGGAGTGGAGGTTACAATGGTAATTTCATGTATAGTAAATCTATTACATCAATATTTATTGTACAAGACAGAATAGATAGACAAAATCCTATTATTCGGCTATTGTACATTGTCTTCTACAGGTATGCCTGGCATGTTTCTTGGGTAGAGTATGAACAGGTCTTCTGTCTAGCAAGCTCCTAGGTCGCTGGTCTATTTCATTAGCCGAATCGTTTAGCCTGTGGGTGTGCTCGTCCTCGAGATGGAGAGGTTAAGGTCGAGCTCGCTTTGCCATGCATGAGCTTAGGCTAAAGAGGTCGCTTCGTGACATGATCTGATGGCAGAGCGGTCTGATCATCCCGCGAGTTAGTTCCTTCCCACTTTTGGGCTGCTCGCAAGTCTAAATAGGACAAATCGATTTTTACATATAACACATTTTGAACCAATGTTTGTAGAATTTAATTTATTTCATTTTAATATAAATGATTTTAATTCATTTACAAATAAGTTCTAATGTTTGAAAATAATGTAAAAAATAATTATTTTTATTCATTTACAAATGAATTTTTTTATTTGAAATATATTGAAAAATATATGAAATTTAATTAAAAATAGATTTTAATGGCATTATGATAAATAAATACTAGAATAAGGATAAAATTATTAATATAATAAGTGTTTCATGTTAAATGAAATGAATTCTAATAAAACCCTTGATAAATTTGATAAATTTCATAATGGAATAAATATAATTAAAATAAGAATTATAAATGAAATGAAATAAATTCTTCTTTAACTTAAATTCAAATACTATTTAAAAATAAATTTATTTTAAAATTACATAAAATCTTGTTATTTAGACATTTCAAATAAAAGGTTATATCTTCATTCATTAGGATTTCAATTCATAAATCTCTTAACTTGATGTTGACGGTAAAATTTAGTAAGGCTTAAACTCCAGTCAACAAAAATAGTTCTTGTGCTTTCAAATCGTATTCCAGTTATGTGTGGACATTGGATAGGTGCAAAAAATAAGCAAATGTAGAAAATAGGAGAATAAAAAGAAGATCAGCAAAGCCAAGAAGAGTTTTTTAACATGGTTAAGCCAAAATCCTCTATTAGGATTCCTACGTCCACAATAGCTTTTATTTATTTGGTGAAAGTTTGGCAGAGTTTCAACATGTATTTTCCTCTCCCTTTACAATGATCACCCCCTCCTATTTATAGAGGCTGAGAGGTTACAGGGATAATTTACTAAGTGATAAATCTGTTACATCAAATACATTAAGTAATAAATGTAAATAAGTATGACTTCTATAAATTGGCTTCTGCAGGCTGCTTTCTATGCATAGGCCCTTATAAGTTGCTTCTTGTAGACTGGCCCCACAAGTTAGGTCTGAGAGGGTGCTTGCTTTAAGTTCACCCTCAACGAGCTCTTAGTTGAGCGAGATGTCATGTCCCACGAGTTGGGACTCCTAATTTGGGGTCCCTGCTGGTCTTTGGCTAGTAACATTGAGCTTGCATTAGGTGATGCAAGCTCATGTAGGTCAAACTACTGGCTATGTGAGCTAAAGTTCATCTCTTAGTGGGCTGGGGCTCCTACCTTGCTTTATGCTTTAAGCTTTGTAGTTGGTGAGCTGGTACCCTTGAGTGGTCTTAGCTCTTAAGCAGGTTGGGCTTTCCTTATTTGGACTCATATGCTACGAGCCTTTGCTAACCTATTTTGCACAGTACCAGAAAATACCTATAACATTAACTCCCCAACTCTTAGTCTGCTTCACGGACACAGACTGGGAAATGAAGTTTACCAGCAAAAGCTTTCATTCGTAGATTGCCATGCAGTCTAAGTTTTTGCAGTCAGCCTATCGCTTCACCTACTCCAGGCCATAACTTTGATTGTATGTGCTTCATAAACATTGGCATGTTAGCCTTATTTTCTTCCAAGCCATTTAATTAAGAGTGGTCGAACTCCTTTTGGACTCTTCGATGAGACCAGGTTGGTCTATTTAAAGCATGGAAAATCTTTCTTCCTTTCTCACCGAGTGAACTGATGGATGCCTTAGATAAGCCCCTCATGTTTCTGAGGGTCTTTCTTTTTGATGAGGTGTGTATGGTCTACAGCATAGAAAGTCTTTATGGACAATCCTTCTTTGAGGATTCTAGGAGACCTTGTGCAAATCTTGGATTATTTCTTCATGGTTATGCCTTGAAATCCAATCTTCCTAGCCATGTTCCCCTACTTCTCAATCCTGGGGGGATAGGTGAGCTGGAAAGGAGCCTTTAGCTGAGAAGGATGACAAGGAGAAGATTAAGGAGCTAACATGCTCATCGACCCTCCAACTGGTTACAATTCATCTCTTAGAAGTCAGTCTTCTTTTTTGATACATAATAGCCGTAGGCTTTTTCCAATTTACACTTTGAATCTTCTGATGTAAATTTACCTCATTGAGCGAAGCTTTTAATGAATGAATTTTTTTCATGATCCTTGCATGCTCTGTTGAATATTCTGCATATTATAGATGATAATATAAATTCTTGCAAATCGCAATAAAATGAAACGTTTATATTACCAATTGGCCATGCCTTTCGATTAGTAATGAATCAAGCATCAGAATGCCTCAATGATGGGTAATGTACAAGTAGGTTGCATGAGAGCTACATCTAGCTAGAAATCGCATTCGAGCTATGAATGATAAGTCATATAAGAGTTGTGAGCAATAAGTCATATAAGAGCTGTGAGCAATAAGCCACATGAGAGCTACGCTTTACGAGCCACGCCACAGCAATCTCGTTACTCAGTGGATGGTATGAGTTTGACTTTTCCAGCAATATTGTTGCTCAGGCAAGTCACATGAATGTGCATCTGCTAACAATCTTATTGCTTAGGTAGGAAATGAAATCAGCACTACCAGTAATCTTGTTGTTCAGATAGGTCATATAGATGTGTTTCTACTAGCAATCTTGTTTCTCAAGCAGGAAATAAGTTTCAACTTTACTAATAATCTTATTGCTCAGTCCCACAGTAATCTAGTTGCTCAGTCCCATAACAATCTTGTTGCTCAATGAAATAGTAATCATGTTGCTCAGTGGAGTAGCAATTTTGTTGCTCAGGTAGGTCGTGCCATTGTAGTCATACCACAACAATTGCATTGCTTAGTGAATCATCCCATAGCAATCATGTTGCTTAATGGGTTCAACCATAGCAATCTCATTGCTCAGTAGATCGCACCACATCAATCTTGTTGCTTAGTGGATGTCACCATAGCAATCTTATTACTTAGTGGATACAAGTCTTGGTTCCGATTCCTTAATCTGAATGAGCTAAGGTTGATTAAAGATATGAGTGTGGATGCTCATTATTTCAAGCTCATAATATGAGATCAACAAATCTTTGTTTCGAGCTTTGGCTCCTCTTAAACAATATCTCTGTCAAAAGAAATTCACCAAAAATTAGTAAATAGTTACATAAGATTTTCAAAAGAGAAAATAATAGTACAAGGTTGGAAAAGCAAGCTAAAGTTTTTTTTTTTTTTTGAATCACTACAAGATTAAAATATAATCCTAGTGGAGAATGGTTGCTCTTGGCCAGTAGCCCATTGTTGCTACTCTGGCTACTAGGGCTGTTGAGATGGCTTCCCTAAAGGCTACTTGACGTAATCTCTTAGGCGTCCTCTCTTGATAAGGTCTTCAATAGCATCCTTGAGAGCCCAGCGTTCAAATGTAACATGCCCCTTCACGTTGTGAAAGGAGCAAAACTTGTCTTTGTTTCTTCTAAACTTGTTAGACGTCCTTAGAGTCTTCAGCTTCCCGAAGTCTTCCTTCTCTTTTTTTGCTGTAAAGATACCATCTGGGGTGTTAGACAGGGCAGTGTAATTACTATGGTGACCTTGATGCTGGGCTTGCTCGCCCTTTGACTTCTTTGTAGTTTGGTCACCAGGGTGATCACTTCGGCCTTTGCTGTTTCTCTTTTTATTCTAAATAAAGCTACCCTTCTCATCCTTCTAATTGGGCTTTTGCAAGCTAAAAGTTTCCACTTGATCTGCTTGGCAGCTTGTTCATAAAACTCAATTAGATCCCTCATCGGGGACTTGTATATGCTCTTATACAGTTTTTCATCTTTGCAGAGTCCCCACAAAGATCGCTGTCAAAATGCTTTCCTCTAAGGGTGTCATGACCTACCCAGGGGATCCGTGACTGGTATAGAATGTTACCCATAAGCAGTCTCCTGCAAGCCTGACTATACATATTGACTCATAAATACACACCTATTTCTGTAGAAAATTCAGCAGAGTCTCTCTTATAATCTGGACGCCCAAGCTCAAGGCCTTGATATAATCCAAGGGCCACATGCCCATCAAAACCTGTTTAACAGATAAATAGATATATAGTGGCCCAAACTAGATAACAACAATCTACTGGGCATCTAGGACTCAATTACAAACATAATACAACAAATATTTTTATCTAATAGCTAGGTTATAACACCAATTTGCATAAGGTTTCTCAAACAAGCAATATAGGCTTTATGCCTAACAAAGCATACGCAACAATAAATCAAACATGTAGTGGCCCAAACTAACATTCATACTACTGGCCATCCAAAACACAAACTAATATGTATTATTATTTTAGCAAGTACTATTTGTAAACATTTACTATCTTATTCCTTTTTATTTCTATGTAAGGAGTTTCAATATTTAACGAGCGAGTAGTCTCACCAAAGTCTGAAATCAGATTTTTACTAATTGATTATATGAAATCCATCGGGAGGCGTTTCTTTTTAAAACTAAATATTTCTATCAAATGGAATTCCCATTAATTAAATCTTTTATGAAAATTCTTTCACAAATTATCTGTGAGAGAAAAACTTGTATTTCTTAAAATAGTTTTTTCATAAATCCAATATTTATGTATCAAATAAAATATTTCAAAACATGTTTCTTTTCTTCAAAAACAATTATTAATTAGATCCAGATAATTCCAATAGGTAACAAAAATTGATCATATAGACCCTATACCATCCACAACACTAATAAGATATATTATTTAAATTACACCCTCCTCCTTATCGCTCAAACTGACACCGGATGGTCATAAGTGCACCTAAGTATTTCCTGGGATTATCCAGTGGTTTCAAACCCAAAGGAATCCAACAAGAAACCAGAACCGAATCTCCAAGTCCAACTACATCAAACCTAGCCAGATTTCCCCATTATTTCTCCTACAGATCAGAACTGATATACATAGGTGCACTTGCAGGTTGCCAAGGAATTACCAATGGATCTTCAATTAAATTAATTAATTTAAATATACTATGCAATAAGAAATTTAGTATTCGATAAGAAACAATATCAAAATATATTTAAATCAATCAAAGTATTTTCAAAATCAACTAAAGCATTTCTATTTTCTTTTTCATTCAAAATGTAGGAAACAATATCAACACCTGGATTCCAAGGAAACTCCTATTAGTAATCGTGACATTATCAGTATTTCCTTTTTACTTATTACATGTATCGAATACTCATATTCAATAATCGCATTTTTTATTATTGGCCTTTGGGCTATTATCGTCATTCAGGCCAGTTACTATATTATCCAGCCATACAGGCTGTTCACAAATGTTACCCGATTACCAATAGATTTCCATTGAGTTTAGGGTCTTAAATTGTTCAAACTTTTCACATTGAAAATATTTTTATTAATTTTCATAATAAAGCAAGTTAAAAATACATATTTTAAATACGAATAATACCTCAGAATAAATCATCATCGATATTTCAAATTATTGAAATCATCACTTTATTATTCAATAAAATTACCATTGAACATAAAACAATTTTTGCAAGGGTAAGACTATTCACTCACATCTAAATTGTAAAACTCACAGCAATATCTTAGTATTCAACCAAATCACTTTTCAATACCACCAGATTCATTCAACAACCAGGCTTTATATAGCATACCAGAATATATATATATATATATATATAGCAAACAACAACCTAGAATTTATGCCTACAACAAGATTATTTTGTATTTATGACTTATTAAGCAAGACAGATTATCCACTCACTGTTAAGTTGCAACTTATAGAATTTCAAACATTATGAATTCTATAATTCATCACAGATGCATCAGAATCAAACAACAATAAAGTTTCTTATTTCTTATCAACTATACACATTTAAGCTTAATCACAAATTTCTTGAGAACTTTTAATTCGAGTACTATAGAATAAAACTAATGATTTAGGATTACTCACTGTGTCCTGAAGCTTCATCTGTCAGCTCGCTGCCGGCTGGAATGCCGCCGATGGCCCATATCCTATGGCTGGCTGAACCATAAGAGAAACAGGGGAGTTGGGTTGCTACGTGTTCATACGGCAAAAGAGAATTATAGGGAAGAGGAAAAAGCATACATCACCAACAAAAGAAGCTCGAACGGCCACCAAACCACCATGGTCGAACAGCCAACCTTCACCGGTAACTGCAAAATTTCCAGGACAACCAGCCGACGAAAAAGAAGTGACGATGGAATCTCGCCTAGCAACTCCCACCAGCACGTCGAGATGAAAGAACTAGCCGGTGTTATGCCAACGTGGAGAGAACTCCAGAAGGTTCCAGAGAAAGCCAAAGAAAGGAGAAGAACTCGAGGAACAAGAAGCCAAGTAAGGGGTTGAACTGGAGGGGGCTAAACGGGGAGGGGGGTCTGGTGCCTTATATTTATAAATAAAAATATTTATATAATTTTGCATTTTAACTCCCAAAATTTACACTGACTTTCACTTTGACCCTAAAACATTTTGCCGCCTTAACAAAAGCCTAACTTTCAAGAATCTTTTCAATTTAGTACTTACCAATTTTTCAGTTTAGTCCTTTTTAATTTTATTTTTATTTTTTATTTTAATTTTAATTTTAATTTTATTTTTATAAATTTTTCAGGTGTTATAGAGGGATTTTCTATGAAATTGGCTTCGAGTCTAAACCTAGCAATGTAATCCTTTAGTGACTCATGCTTATGCTAAAAGATCATCGTGAGGTGGCAAGGGACATGGCTGCCTCTTCAACGCTTGGTACTGATTGAGGAATTTCTATTGCCACTCTTCCTAACTACATATTGTGTGAGTTGGAAGGATTCTAAACCATGCCTAAGGTACACCTCCTAGTGTAGCTAGAAAAACTCGGCATTTGACTATAGGATTGGTTGTTTGCAAATCCATATGAATATTGAATGCATCCAGGTAGTCATATGGATCAGTATCCCCATCATATGGTAGGATCGTAGGGATTTTAAGCTTGCGAGAAAGAAGTTGCTTCTCTATCTCACTCATAAAAAGGGTCCTCTTCTTATTGCGATCCTGGCTGCCTTGAGCTCGAGGACATTCTTCTAGCCACTTTAGCCTCTTGAAGAGCTCTTGAATCTCTGGGTTGCAAGTGTAGCGATCTAAGGTATTCCCCTAACTAGACTTGTTCAAGCTTTCAGCTCGATGCGAGTTCTAGTGTCATGAATCCTCATGGTCACCTGATCGACAAACCTTCAATCTCGTCCGCGAGTGGGAGGAGTGAGCTAAGTTAGCAACCTGACGTAGTTGCTTGGATGCAGCGACCTTGTCCTGCTTCTGTAAGCCTAGGGCCCACGTTAACACTTTAACCGCATCAATCAACTCTCTCACAATGGCTCCTAAGGCTTTCTGGTTTTAGATCAACGTCTACACTTCATTAGTTTCTGGAGTGTTGGTAGTAGGATGGTGATAGGCCACAGGGGCAAGTCAGCAGCGTTGCCTACTATAGGTTCGAAAAACTTGCCTATTGCAAAAAGAACTGGTTCTCTATGTCATGCCACTTGTTTTTCCAGTCCAATAACTAGATCATCCAAACTTCTGGTGGCTTTTCCCCTGGTCAATATAGTTGATTAGGAGATCAAACAAAATACCAAGAATCAACTAAAATATATATGAGGGGGCCCTCCTTTTAGTACCAAAATATTAACGGTGAAATTTGGTAAGGCCCAAACCTCAATCAATGGGAATAATTCTTGTGCCTTTAAACTATATTCCAGTTGTGTGCGGACATAAGATAGGTGTAGAAAATAAGTAAATGTAGAAAAAATGAGAGGAAAAAGAAGATCAGTAAAAGCAAGAGGAGTTTTTTAATGTGGTTTGACCAAAATCCTCTGTTGGGATTCCTACGTACATGGCAGCTTTTATTTATCTAGTAAAAGTTTGACAGAGTTTCAGCATATATTTTTCACTCCATTTACAATGATCTCCCCCTCCTATTTATAGAGGATGAGAGGTTACAGGTGTAAGTTACTAAGTTGTAAATCTGTTATATTAAATACATCAAGTAATAGATGTAAATGACAAGTATGGCTTCTATAAATCGGCTTCTACAAATCAGCTTTTACAGGCTGCTTTCTGCGCATGGGCCCTTGTAAGTTACTTTTTGTAGACTGGCCCCACAAGTTGAGTTTGAGAGAGTGCTTGCTTCAGGTTCACCCTTAGCAAGCTCTTAGCTAAGGAAGATGTCATGTCTTGTGAGCTGGGACTTCCAGTCTAGGGTCGCTACTAATCTTTGGCCAATGATGTCAAGCTCGTATTAGGCGATGCGAGCTCATGCAAGTCGAACTGCTGGCTATGCGAGTTGAAGTTCATCTCTTAGCGGGCTAGGACTCTTACCTTACTTTACACTCTAAGCTTTGTAGTTGGCGACCTGGCATCCTTGAGCAGTCTTAGCTCTTAAGCAGGTTGGGCTTTCCTCATTAGACTCATCTATTGTTGGACCTTTGCCAGTTCATTTTGCGCAGTATCAAAAAATACTCATAACACTTGAGAAATCAAAATAAGAGGATCCAATCATTTCTTTTGATTCTTTTTCAAATCAGATAAATGTTGATATAGGAAAGTGAATCAAGAAATAAAAAAATTAAAAATTAAATTGTAAGAATAAGGAAAGTAAACGGTGATAAAGAATTTTCCAGCGGGTTTCCTGCAAAAAAGGGGTATGACAAACTTAACATTCTTATATTTGTGTATGTTTCATTTCATTCTTTTTTTTTTCTTTCATTTTCTCATTAGTTGCTGGGAAGAACAAGGATTTTCCGTATATATTCTTTTCTTCAAAAGTATTGCGAGAAACTATATTTGAAAAAAAAAAACTAAATTTGCAAGAAATGATTTACGAAGGAACTAACTTATATTGAAAATAATTTATAAAAAAAAGGAAAAAAATTCAAAGATAGGAGAATAAATTTTGGAAAAAAGAAAAAAAATGGCTCAGCAGCAAGTTAAAGGTTTCAGTGCTTCATCCTCATTTTTTAGCAATCTCAGAGAGGTAATTTTGATATATTTTGATTAAAAAAAGTTGAACAAATGATGTTGGGTTTAAAAAACAACTTATGTATAATGTCATTTTAGTTTCAAGGGAGGGAAAAAGGAAAGTTTCGTGTAATTTCAGTGCACTATAAAAGAGGACAATTTATTTTACTCATAATAATAATAATAATAATAATAATAATAATAATAATAATAATAATAATAATAATAATAATAATACACTCACCTACTGCGTCAGATATATATACATCAACTAAGTATATTTTTTTTTGAGTTTGGACATTTTTCTAGATCAAATTATAATGATTTTCTTTAAAATTTAGAGTAATTATATTTACATATCATATATTCAACTTTTTTTTTAACAAAGGAGGTAAATATAAAATTAAAATAGAGAAAAATAAAGATGAAAATATATAAAAATTACAATTCATATATATATATATATATTTATAAGAATAAAAGATATGGGAGCATTTTTTTTTTCAGCTAATAACAATTTGTCATGTGCAATTTTATGTGCTGCCTTACATCTTCAGCAGCCATATTGGAACACCAGCTGTTTAATTTTGTCGCGTTTTTCATTCTAACATGTACATCATTCCACGCATGAAATTCGCACAGTGGAATGATCAGAAAATCAAAGACGGGGCAGAATTTAAGCAAATATATAATGTTCCTATGATCTGAAAAGAAGGTTGAAAAAAAAAAAACCTTTTCTTCGTCATGTTATGAGGAATTTTTGGCCATCGCTATTCATCAAATTGTCAACGTAAATTAATGTGGCCCCCTCTCGTACAAGAATTTCATACACTTTAAAATAATTATAAATATATGAATAAATAATAATATAAAATATATTTATGCAGTCAGTGATTCAAAACTAAATTTTAATTTTATTGGGAAAAACTTTAATTTTACATATTTGATATGGCTTTAACACCATGAAAGACAAGATGTAGAGTTTATATTTTTAGTCTAAGAATAAGAAGTGTTTTTTTTTTTTTTTTTTGAATATTACTTCAATGGTATGACGACAATTTTTGCTTGACAGGATATGTCTCCAATGGACTATTTTGTAGGACACGCGATGTTGTCGTGTGGGGCAATACAAGAAATATAGAACGTGAATCTATGGAGGAAAAATGAGATAAGGTTTTAAATATCAGCCTTCCTATTTAAATAAATAAAACAGAGATACAAAAAACAGATAATTTACTTATTTTTTTTCATCTTTATTTGATTTATATAAATAGTAAGATTTTTGTTATTTAATTTTATTGTAAAAAGGAGAAATATATGTTATATATTTTTCAGTTTTCATGTGTTATGTTTTATTTTTTTACAATACTAATTTATATATTTAATATGTATGTTTAATAATATTTATTTTCTTATTTTATACATATATTTTATATTTGCAAAAGAATAAATATTATATATATGCTTTGTTAATGAAATAAAAATTTTTAAATGAGACATTAACAATTTGAATAAAATTTATTAAAATAATATTTTTTTATATTTAATCTTTATATAATAACAAATTTTAAACATCAAAATAACAACGTGGTATGTATCAAATATTAAAAAATTAATTAAATAACTCATTTAATTTTTTTATCATTTACAATTAAAATTTTATTTTTAAATTGATAAAAAATAAAAAATTAATGCAATAAATATTAATATATGAATTATTAAAAATTTTATTATATTACTAAAAAAAATTGAAAACGTTTGAAAAAAAATTGAAAACATTGACACTTACAATGAACTGGTACTTCATATAGCAGCCGTGTCTGCGTGTCAGAAACGTTTAGTAGACACTCATTGACATCGACACGAAACATGTTGGAGTCGTGTCTGTAATTTTAAAAAGTTCAGACACTCGTTCTCTATTTCGATACCCGTGTCAAGCTCGATTTTAGGGCCGTGTTCGTAATTTTAAAAAATTCAGACACGTATTCCCTATTTTAACACGCATGTCAAGCTCGATTTTTAACTTATTATTTATTATACTCTGTTATTTAATATTATGAGTACTTACTTTCATATGAAAAAATAATAATTACAATATATATTTATAAATAAGTAAAATATTTTTTAATATTTATAAATATATCCCTATATTTTTATTATTTACGCGTATTCCCCAGGTGTCAGTGTCCTATATTTTTTAAACATATCGTATCTTTGTGTCTGTATCTATATTTTTTCATATTCACATGTCGGTATCCGTGAAACATTATTTCACACTGCCAAAGTTTATGGCCTCTTTGGAAGTGTTTTCAGGTGTTTTTGTTTTATTATTTTTGAAAACAATTTTTTAAAAACAGTTTCTAGAAACTATTTTTCTAGAACTAAAACAAAAAACTTGTTTGGATGTAAATTTTGAAAACAGATGTTTTCTTTATTTTTGAAGATGAAAAAATATATTTAATATTATTTATAACTTTGTCATTAATGAAAATAGTTATTCTTCTTATTTTTGAAAAAAAAATTGAAAATAACTATATACAAAAATAAGTGAAAACACTATTTTTCTATTTTCTGAAAACTGTTTTTTAGTTACACTTTTAAAAAACAGTTTTTGAAAAATAGTTTTTTAAAACAGGTTGCCAAACAGATTTTTTTATTTTTACAGAACAAGAAAACTGTTTTTAAAAACAAAAAAACAGTTTCCCCAAACAGGGCCTTAGCTTTTGGAACTCTAACACCTAAACCTTGGCAGTGCCAACGTCTGCAAGCTCTAACACCATCCAGAAAATATGTTTTGAATTAACACCATCAAGGGAAATTGCTTCTCATGGGACCCTATGTCTGACAAAAAGCCAATCTGTAGAAGGTAAAATAATATAAGGTTTTAAAGGTTCAGCGAATCTCACTTGGGCGTGGACAGATGTCACTAATGGAGAAGCAACAAGTTTTTAATTATAAACGGCAACTCTACTGGTAACTTAATTTTTTTAATGAATATTTTTATTGTTAAATTATTTTTTATAGAAATTTAAGTTTTTTATTCAATTTATTTACTTGAAGATTTAAAAAAAAATATGATAATGAAAAAGATAATACAATGATAAAAATACTAATATATTAAGAAGTTGAACTTTTCATACAATCATACTATTATAAATATATACAAAAATTTTGGACATAAAAAAAAGATAAAAACCTTAAAAAAATATAAATGTTACTTAGGTAGCATTTAATTCATGGAATCATATATTCTTAAAAATCTTATCAGAATGTGATTTTTAATAATATAATTTTTGAAAATATTATATTATTATGTTTCATTCAATTATAAAAATTCCTAAGAATATTATAATATCGTACTTTACTCAATTTATATATTTTTAAAAATATTATAATATTAAATTATTTAAAATATTCTCATTGAAAATTAAATTATCAATATTGAACAGTTGATGGATTAAGGATAATATGCACGAATCAACAGTGGAAAGTACTCAACAATAGTAGATGATGAACAACAATAATGGTTAGTAATCAAGTAGAAGATAGTATTAGACATTGGTCGATAACAATTGTAGTGGTGAATAGTGATTAACGATGATAAGTAATGGACGATAAGTAATAATGAATAGTGATAAATGATAACCAACGATGATAGATAATAATAGAAGGTGATCGAAGACAATGGATAATGAAAGAATATAAAGAAGATTTTCAGAAAAGAAAGAAATTTAATTTAAAAAAGAATTTAGGAATAAATTTACCATGGCATTTTTAAGTCTTGTGCTATGTCCCAACGTGGAACAAATGATGATTGATAACAGTAAAAGGTGGTTGACAACAATAAATGATGAAGGAATATAAAGAAGATTTTAAAAAAAGAAATAAGTTTAATTTAAAAATGAATTTAGGAGTAAATTTGCCACGACCTTTTCAAATCTTGTGGTACATCTCAACGTGGAACACATCTGCAGCCCTTGAAATACATGCACAACCAATCATATATAACTCAAGCGTTACTACTGAATTGCAAAAGTATCTTTGTTTACAAACTTTTTCTTAATTTAAAATTTGAAATGGAATCTTCCCGATCATCCATTATTGAGTCAAGGGCAGAAGAGATTAAGGCAGAGATGTTCAGAGACTTTGATCCTTACTCTTTTGTGTCTTCTTCTGCTTATGACACCGCGTGGTTGGCAATGATTCCTGCAGATTCTCATATTCAGCCAATGTTCAAGAATTGCTTCGAATGGCTTCTCAACAATCAGAAGCAACAAGGCTTTTGGGGTCATACTGATGCTTCTGGCAAACCCACCATTGATTCTCTTCCTGCTACTCTTGCTTCCATGATTGCACTAAAAATGTGGAATACTGGGGCATCTATCATACAAAAAGGTATACATGTATATCTTCTATCCTTACGAGCACAGTTTTAAATTGCAGACTTCAACTGCAATATTGTATGTAAGATTGTGATTGCTTTAGACTTGATAACAGCAGTTTTTCACAATTTTATATGTGGCAATTGCAACCACTGAAGTGTAGCCGAAATGGCAGTTGAACACATCTTGGCTTATATGATATCTCAGGTAAAGAATTTATTGAAGCAAATGCAGAGCAGCTGGTGAAGGATGTGAAGGACCACTGCCCTCGTTGGTTTGCTATTATTCTTCCTTCTATGATTGAACTTGCAGATACAATTGGTTTAAACATTGTCTTCCCAGAAACTGTGAGGAGCACTGTTTCATGCATCTTTACCCATCGCCAAATTATTTTTGACAAGTAATTAATTAACTCTTCCATTAAATTCTTTGCTTATTTTCTTTTCTTGTTTAGCCTCCATCAAGGGATATGAATATCTTCAAATTTTTTTTCAAAAAAGATTGACAGTGACAACTCAAATATCAGTGTCTATCTCTTTTTAAATTAATGTCAATTTGTAATTTTAAATTGAGGGGATTCATATCCTGAGTGAAGATGTGATTTGTCTAAGAGTGTTTTTATTGTAATTTAATCCAATAGGGAGGAACTTGTAGGCAACCATTATCCGCCATTGTTGTCATATCTTGAAGCTTTGCCTGCATCATACGTTGTTAATGAAGAAGATATGTTAAGGAACTTGAGCGTGGATGGCTCATTATTCCAGTCTCCATCTGCCACGGCAAAAGCCTTCCTTGCTACTGGGAATGAAAAGTGCCTCTCTTTTTTACAGTCTTTGGTTCAAAGATGTCCTAATGGAGGTTTGACATCTTCCCTTCCATTGTTTCTCAATGAAAAGAATAATGTTACTTGCATTTAATTTAACTTAGAATCATTAAAATGTATAATTCAACTTTTTTTTTTTTATGAATTCATTTTAAAAAGATGTTTTTTTTTTTTTACATAAACGGATTTATAAATATATTGAACTCTAAATTTTTATGATACTAAAGGAGGGATTAGTTTTACTTAAAGAAGAGGAGATTTAGATTTGAATATTCTTAATATTTACAGAAAATATATGAAATTTATAAAATAATCAATATCTATTATATTTTTAGTAATGCAGTGATATACAATGATGAATTTAGGGAGCTTTCTCCCTTTTACACTTTGCTTGGGGAAGGAGAGGAAGGCAAAAAAAAAAAAAAAAAGAAATTGAAAGAAAAAAAAGGTGATTTTTCATTTATTGATTGAATGGAAATGGAGAAGAAAGAAAATGAAAGGAATGTAATAAAAAATTTATTATAAAATAAATATAATAATATAAAATTATATAATATATGATTAAAATATATAATTATTATACTTAATT
>JANHAO010004961.1:0-23324 GCA_026873985.1 Saraca asoca | reverse complement strand
CGACTAACTTGTGGATGCCACGGCTCATGAATCAAAAATTACAGACAGATTCTTTCTATATCAAAAAGTGAAAAAAAAAAAAAAAAAAAAAAGAAGATAGTGATCTTCCCAGGAAAACCCTGGTGATACCTTGCCTCACTCAAAAGTTACATTTACATCTTAACATCAATCAAGATAGCCCCTGTACATTTGCAGGAACAACAACACGAGGAGGAAATGAACTGGCAACAGAATGTATAACTTGAAAACATCAAAGTGAAGGAAGTATAAACTATCTATACAAGATAAATGACTCAAGAATTACGTCTTCCATTTCAAAAGAGACAAATAGAAAGTACCGCAGAAACATGAGGTCCTTGACGTGAGGAAGCCCACACGGTGTATATACACAGAAGAGGGACTATCAACATACATAGTACAATGAAAACCCCCTATACCATAGAACTTCAACACAAGGAAAGAAATGACGCTCAAACAAAACACTTTCACTAAACAATATAATGATTAATGAATTCAATTAAACAACCATACTCCATAAGATATATCTTATCTAAGTACATTGGACAGAGTAAAGTTCTCAATGCTACTCTCTTATGTCTCTTTCTAAGTACAGTAGACATTATACTTTTACATGCAGAATTGACTAAAGACCTGTTCTCATCCTTAGAATAAGCCATTTTGGACCGCACAGTTGGATGTGGAATTGGAAGCATTTCACTCTTTGTAATGGAATATACTGTATGCCCACAGATAGTGCCTATCTTCCTTCGTTTTGTTATGAGCAGCATGTAATAAGGCTCAAGAAATTTCATGAATCCTACATTGAAAGAAACTTATATAAGTTGTTAGATGTATTATGACTAATAAAAGTGACAATGACGCCAATAATAACACTTTTCTCTTGTCCAGAAGAAAAAGCTTACCAATGATTCCATAACAAGTTGTTACAAATTTAAGTCCCCCTGTTGGTTTATTTCCTTCATGTATCCGTCTAAGAAGGTCACAGCATTCAATTTCTGAGTACATCGTCAAATCTTCGGTGATGATGAGTTCTGATGGCTCTAATCTGTCAATCTTTAAGACCCTCCAAAACGCTCCGTTCTTGTCTCTTCCAATCATATAAAATTTCTGTACATTGCAAAATAATAAGAACAATGCAGTGTTGCTTTATGACTGTATTATATTATATTATGTCATATGAGCAGATAAAAGCAAGCAAGAGAGAACTAGGGAAGGAAACTTTCAAATCAGAAGCCACAATTGCTTGTGTCGCAATCAACACATCAGCAGCTTATGATTATAATTACCAATGGACAAAACAGGGCTTGTTATAAAGTTCCAACACCAACAATACTAACCCTAACATTAATGTGAGAGAGAACATGAACTGAACACAGACACGTGGAAAATATGATGAAAGACAAAGCTGAAAAGATCATAGGAAAATGACTTTTAAGGATATACCCATTGTAAGAAAGCCATTATCAAATTATCCTTTCTGGTTTCATACTGAAATGCATGGATTCAATTCACTGTTTTGGTTTCCTTTTTTGGCCATTTCCCTGCTCTCATCAAAATTGTCGGATATATAAAAGCCCAGAAACACAGCTAGCCAATATTCTTAGACATCAACTGTCACTGATGTAGAATTCCCTAACTGAAAGCTGTAATATATAAAGATATAATGCAGGCTTGAAAAACTTAAGGCAAATAAAAGGCAAAAACCCTACTTTCAAGTTAAGTTTTGCTATGCAACCAATCAGTAGAAATTTTAAGCAGATCTGAAAATGAGTTTAAATGAACAATTTACTGTCAATAAACTTGAACTGGAAAACAATGTTTATATGTATGATCAACTTATTACACTGAAGCAAACCTAAAGAATGAAAAAGGAAAACAAAAAGAAAGTATATGTCAACATAACACCATAATCTCCATCAAATATAGCAGAGACTAGGAACCCATTAGCCATTTGTTCTTCGAAACATAGATGACATCAGAAATGATTCACAAGGATTCTGATATTTGTTTTCTGGTAAAGTCAACCAGAAGTAGGAAACCTGGATCAATGTATGCTCGCAGGTTTCTATGAGAATCCACGCAGAAAACCAAAAATGAAATCAAAATTTAAATCACCCTAAAAAGTGCATCCACTTTCATGGTGACAAGCACCTAAATCTCAATTCACAAACAACAAAAATGCAATCTTCACACAGCCATTTGAACATGGCCACTTCATATATGAATCTGACCTTGAAAAAAATTGTACCCAGATAAATCCTTAAACCAAAACAACACCCAAAAGCAAGCAGACAGAAAAATGCTCATATGACTGACATCGATCATTCTGAGAAGACGCAGAAAGACAACTGGCCATATGATTTATATGCATACAAGCAAGAAGGAAGTTTATACCGAGCGAGTTTCGTAAAGTCTGAACTTCTGCATATAGCTGGACTTGAGGTCAGCTCCATCAGCAACAAAGCTCTGCTGCTTCTCATTCGTTAACTCCATCACAATTCCAAATACAGATCCCGAGCCCACAGAAGCTCGGGACTTTAAAACAAGATCACCAGCAGAAAATTAAAAGAAAACAACAAAAACAAAATCAGAAACAACACACACAAACTTTACAATAGAGCAATCTGCTTGATCAGAACTTTTTCAATACAAAAGTTCAACAAAGGTTCGAATTTTTACAGAACGGAAAGTTTCAGCTTAAGTTACATACACAATGAGACCCAAAAGCAGCAGCAAAAAACTCAGGAAAAAAAAAACAAAACGAAAAGAAAAGAAGCTTGATTCAAAATCGAAGCTGGAAAAGTGCTTCTCAGAACAAACAAGCAGAGCTGGTTCTGGGAAATGGTGAAGCAGAAACAACCTTTTTGAGGTTTGTCGAGCTGAGATTGGAGGTAATAGAGATGAAAAAGAAGTGAATATCAGATTGTCAGCGAAGCAGAAGAGAAGGACACAGCTTCGGCGACTGCATCCACACAAAAAAATAAATAATAATATATGATTGTGAAATAGAAAACAGAAATTTTCTTTTTAATGGGAAAATATATTCTCTTTTATTTATTTCCTTTTTAGAAAATTTGTAATTTGGTTGGTACTATTTTTGTCAATTTATTTTCACCCGTTTTTAATTTAAACAGCGCCCACAGTTTTCACTATTTTTGGATGCACTGAGTTGGCGATCTACTTTGAAACGTGTCAAAGCATTTGTTACATCCGGATTCTCTTCATAAAGTCGATGAAAAAAAAAAGACATTTTAATTTTACTTTTTTTAATCATAATTTTAATTTATTTTATCAAAAGTTTCATTTCAAATTATATTGTAAAAAATTCTCAAAAGAAGTAATTTTTACATATTGAACATTGGTTCTATCAAATTCTCCTTCATTCTAACTCAATTATTAAAAAAAGTGATAAAATTATGAGAAATTCGATTGTGAATAAAATTGATAATTTTGTATCATTAAAGTAATACTTTATTAATAAAACATAAAATCATAGATTTAAAATAATACTAATGACATCAAAAAATAGTTTTAACCATTTTTTGATAATAAAGAAAAATTAATAAAAATATCAAAAATTGTATATTTTAGAAATTTTACATATATATTAATTATTTTGAAATACAAAATTTCGATATAAAATCACTCGTAAATCTAATATTATATGTTTAATTTTGAGCAAAATTTTATTAATTGAAATAAATGAGATTGAGATTGTTATTTTTAAAATGTAAGCTTTCACATCAACTCTTTCTAAAATTTTCCTTTTTTTTTTTAGGTAAATAATTAGGACATTGTATTTAACTAAAACTTCTTCTTTTGGTGAAATAAGCAGTAGTTCAAATGCAATGTACCAAATTTGCTATCTTTTCTTGGTTAGAATATTGGCATTTTGGGTTGGAGGATTCTTCATCTCTCCATCACGGATGCTATTTTATATTGAATAATAAATAAATCCTTTACTTCTACGATGGCAAAAAATATTATATTGGGAAAAAGAAATAGAAAAATATTGAGTTGATTCCACGCAGAGGGGGAATATACTAATGTGCCCTCTATATTGAACTCCTCAATCATTGTGCTCATATTTTTCTTTTCTTCTTTACTAAGTATTTCACGTATTCCCATTAGCAATTTAATTATCTCTAATATATCTTCTAAACTATATATATTTGAATTATTATTTTAAAATATATGTTTACATTAACAATAAATTAAGTCAAAATCTTTTGTTTCTTTAGGATTAAAATTAAATCAAAATAGACCCCTTTTATCTATCGAACTAAATAATATTAATCCTAAATTTATTATTTTAAATCTCGTTACAATAATTATTTCTATATTTTATCTCTTATTCTCACAATCTGTCATAGAAATTGAGTTTGATTGTGAATTACAAACGCCGATTGAAATGTGTGGTATTATTATAATTTTTTTAATTGTGGTTAAGATTTATTTGAAATAAATTTTCTTATTTAAAAAAAGGGAAAAACGTTATTTTTTGTCACGAGGGACGTGCCATACGTTAACATGTTGGCAAAGCTTGGATTAAATTATAATATTTTTATGTAATAATATTAGAGATTGGGACGCCTGATTTCTTTCTATAATTGTATACTGTCGGCTGGTTGATTGTTCAATTATGACTGCGTTGCAGACGGATGCGGTTACTGATCACGTTAGAAACATGAAGCTTAATATGGAAAATAGTTTTTTAAAATCTTACCAATTATAATGGAATATTATTTTAAACATTTAGAAGTTTCTTAACAGTTAATTGCTACATTTACCATAATTAACAGTTTCAGATTTTAATTTTTTATATTTTAATAGTATTCTAATTATTCTTTTATAATTTTACACAATTTTTTTTAACAAATTCAAACAAGATATTTACTTCTAAAAAGCAACTTTCAGTACATATTTTTCAATGAATATAAAATAAGCTTTCATTGGAAAATGGAAGAAAACAATTTACAAACACTTGATATTCATAATATCTTTTATGAATGTTTGAAAATTCGTGAAAATGGATTAATTATTTGTCTCGCAAGTGGGCTGAAGAGATGTGTGAACGACAAGGACTCAGCATATAGTGTTAAATTATTTTTTCAATCGTCCCACCACAAATTGCATTGTTTGGTAATAGCTGGTACACTAACATGACTAATAAATGCTTTGAATAATTTTGTCGAACTCTATGTTTTTTATCTAAAAAAAGAGGATAAAAATACTGCTTTTCCAATACAATCAAAATTACTGTAACGTTGAAATTTTAGTACCATTATCTATTATATCACCATAAGAAAATCTATTATTATTGATGGTTATAATATCATAATAAATTATCTTATAAAACTTATTATTAATAACTAATTATTGTTAATAATAATATTAGATAATTATTAATAATCATGACTATAAAATATATATTTATAAATATAAAATTTACTTAATATATTTTGTAATTGATAATGACTGTTAAAAATACCTTAATAAGTTTTAACTAATTTTAATTATTATTAATAAGTTAATTTTTCTAGTATTATGCTATTTATGATAGTTACTGTCACAAAAAGTATTAAGTAAGTTAGTACTTGTAAATATATTTTCTTTTACAATTATGATTATTGATAATTATATAAAATTATTATTAAATATTATTGGCTACCAATAATAAATTTTGTATCATCATTTATTGTAACGCCTTCCTGTAGTTCTAATTATCGATAATAGTAGATTTTCTTGTAGTGTATCTTAATAAGCCAAAAAATTTTATATTATAATGAAGTGAATGTAAAAATTAAGAAGACAATTTTCTAATTTATCAAGACACAATAGACAATAAGCACACAAATTTTTAATAGTATGAAAGGATTATAAGTATTTACATTGCTTAAAGAATTAAATATACTACTTGTATTATATTATGTGTATTTTCATTAAATATTTAGCGAATTTGATTGACATAATTATTCCCATGAAAAATTCATATTCTTCATCTTTTGTTAATTAATAATATAAAAAAGTAAAGTCAAATGTTAACAACCACAAATGATACGATGGGAAAAAGAAATAGTTTCTTAATATATTATAAGTAAAAAGTTTAACTTATGATCCACAAAAAGGGAATTTAATATGTTCAGCAAGTCGCCATGTTTGGTTACCAAATAAATTTGGTTTTGGTATTCTAAATAATTGTGAAAGCAACTAATTTTTTTGTATTTAAGTGGAAATTATTGGGTTTTTGTGACTATTCAACAATCAATTCTTGTCTTTTGCACATTAATTTGTGTTCATAGATTTTACTTTTATGCAGATTTGACAAATTATAGTGTTACAGTCATTTTTGAATTAGGATTCTACCCTAATTCTCCCACATCGTTATCACTGCCAAATTGGATGCCAAGAGGTTATCTCAATTATTGAAGAATCAGTATAAAGGTACAATAGGCCCATGTGAAAGATCTAGTTTTCATACAATGCACAAGTCTATTTTTTATTTTGTTTGTTTTACCAGAAAGTAATTTTTATAAAAAAATTTAATATGTTTATATTTATATATTCAAAATATAATTTTTTTTAATTTACTTAATATTATATATGAAATTGCATCGTGAAAAATAACATATAATATTTCAAAATAGAAATTATTTTTTCACATTATCATAATATCATTGTTTTTATTGTGATATGAAATTTTTTATTAATATATAAATAAATAAGAATTTTAACAAAATAAACAGACAATTTTAAAAAATTTCTTTCTCATGAATAATGATAGTGATTTATCTTTAACTTATCCAACAAAAACATAAATTAATTAAACACAATAAAATGATACATATTACAAAATTCGATTTCCCAACCTAAAAAATAAAAAGTAAAATTTTCTTCCCTGACAATGAATAGTTCCATCGATAGTGATTTATCTTTGACTTGTCCAAACATATAAATTAATTAATTAAAATATAAAATATACACAATATATAATATAATAATATTACTGATCTGTCATCATAATGTTGATGGAAATTATAAACCAGGAATTTAATATTTTTCACGACAAAAAAATTGAAAAAATAAAATGAAAATTGGAGGATGTAACATCACATATTGGTTTTCCTAACAAGATGACCACTTTGCTTTCTACACGTCTCAAGGAGAAAGGTCAGTTTCCAGAGCTTTGATTCCTTCTAACAAATAAAAACCAGCAAACTTTGTGATTTAGTTCATTATAATTCATACTTTAATATAGAAACAAAATTAATCAAGCTTACTTGTACGTAAAAATGAACTAAATCCTGATATGTTATTTCACACAAGGTATTAGTTGTATTTATATTTATATATACTTTTAAGATAATAGTTTATAATTTAAATTTATATTGTTTTAAACCTTTTTTTTTTCTAAACAATCAACATCACTTTGACCCAAAAAAATAATGTTTATCTCATTTATTTTTTTAAAGACACAATACGTTTGTTTGTTTTCATTTAATAAAAAAAGAAGATATTTATAATTTTTAATATTTTAAAAATAAAAAAATATAATTTTTAATACACTAAATTTTATAAAATTGATATAAACAATAAAATTGACTATTATTATGGATTTTAAATGGATTCTTAATTTCTTTAAAGATATGAATTTAGGAGAAAAATAAATAATAATTTTTATATTAAAATCACGAATCTAAAACTCAGAAAATTGAGAGCCTTGGGTCCAGATCTCTTCCGTAACTTGAAAAAAGACAATTGAAAAGGTTAAAAATGAGGGTCAAGATCTATTGTATATTTTATTACCAGGTGGGTCCGCTGACATTTTCAACGTGGCCAGAAATGAGACGTAACTGGACCCAGCTGGCATGATGACGTGGAACTATGTTGACATTTTATCTTAACCACGTGATATGTGCGTAGAACCTTATTCTCTTGAGCGGACAGTTACGCCACGTGTCACCACTCTGATTGGACTATTCTGCCGGGACTTCCGGAATGGGAGATCGCCGTCTTGTTTCCATACTCGCGGGAGGCAGTGGGGGCTACTCCACTCGCCTCCTGCATCCCGCGACTGGAGTCGCGGCCATATGTTATGGCGTAAACACATGGGCAGGTGATTTATGTTGGAAATATATATTTTTAAATTGTTTATTATAGATCCAATAGAAGATAAGTTCCTTTAGCTTGGATTATATAATATAATATTCTCGATTTTCGTGCAAGGGTCAATTCAATATTAGATTTTCGTCAAATTAACATATGAGTGTTATTAATCTTAATTGAAGACTGATAATTACAGCTTAACCATCGCATGGGGACAACTGTTAGCGTATGCCTTAAGCTAATTATATTATGCACTTTTGTATATCTGGGATATATATATTTGCATATTTAGGACGCTAGACGCGTTATTATATATTTACACTCTACTATTAAATACTATTAAAACATATTCACATGTTGATTATTTGATATATGTCATATTAATTTGAAAATCAAAATCTATTTAAATGATATTATAAATTAAAATAATTCATATCAATTTTTTAACCGATATTTAAAACAATATATGACATCAATTTTTAATATATAATCAACACTTTTTTATTTGAAAAAAATTTTATATGTCAGTTTTTTTTATGAATAATCAACTTTTTTTTACTACTAAAAATATTAGTTTTAAAAAATAATTGACATATGTTGATCGATTTTTGCCACAAATCAATATTTTTTCTCTACTACTAAAGATGTTGATTTTATAAAATAATTGATGTCTTTTCTTGAATACTAAAAACGTCAGTAGATTTTTATTACAAATCGACATTTTTTTCTCAACCACTAAAGACATTAATTTTATAAAATAATTGACACATTTTCTTGAACACTAACAATGTCAACATCAGTTTTATAGAAACCAATGTAGCTAGTGGATAAAACAATGTTGGTTTGATTTTGTATAAAAACTAATGTCTTTTTCCTTTAAAAAAAAATTATTACTAACTATATTTTTTAGAGAAATTTACTGTTAATTAGCTACATTTTTACATAAACTTATTGTTGTTTATATTTTTGTAGAAGCAATCATTAAACTAAAATCTATAGTCACCCAACATAGTCTCAATTTTAACAACTTCAAATATTTTATTGGATCAACAAAAAAATTTAAGACATTACAAAACTAAATTAAAATCAAAACATGCCAAATTAACAAGAAATCTATACATAATAATCATTTACTTACTTTCTAAGTAAATTCCTTCAATTGTACTTTTTCTTTAGTTAAGCATTCTCCTGTAATGTAATTTTTGATATTAATGAGAGTTTTAAATAAAAAATATTCCAAGTGTTGTTGTGTCCATCTATATAAGTCGAAGTTACATTTTTATTTATATAATTCATGGAAGTCAATTTACCTAAAGACAAAATTTTTATTATTTATGAAATTAACAAAATAATATATTTCACATAAGTAACTAAATTAAATTTGTATGAAAATGATTGTAAGGGCAAACCATTCATGAGGCTCTGCAAATTATATATTATTAATAGATGACTGAATTCTTTCCCAAGACAGTTTCTGCTCCACTAAAATTAAATAATTTTCTTATCAAGCCATCTTAATTTTAATAAATACATAATCAATTATAAGTTTCTAAATTAAAAATTATATAATTAGTTATCTATATATACAATAAACACAATCAATTACCTTCTATTTTTCCTAATTTTTTTCTCTAGAAAGATCTTCAAACCATATCTCGTTACAATGACCATCTTATATATAAAACTCTTTCAAGTTGCCTTCATTATTCACTGGAGGTAGTCTTGAAGAGAATTGAGAGATCTTCTCAATATCATTACTTATATTTTTCATCCTTATTACTAGCAATTTATCTGTTCCATTCAAAAACAACAAACCATTTCTTATTGCTATGGGCGAAAAACGACCTCGAGAGATCGCGACAGACCTAAGGTTAGATCGCCTAACTCGCTAAAGACACCCGACAAGCCTCACCTCGCTCGCTACCGAATAACGGTACAGCGAGGTGACCCTAAGGCTAGCTTGTCAAGTAGTCGATCATCCTGCTTGAGCCTGCTACCCTACTACAGCAGCACCAAGCTTGCTACAGTGATTCCCATAACGACCCCGAGTTAGGAATCCCAGCTCGGGGTGCCAAGCACCAAGTGACGGATGCAGACAAATGCGAGTCCACAGTCAATCGAGAGGGCCTATCTCGCAGCCTATATCCTGCAACAGCCGAATTATAGTCTTTTACTATCTTTTCCATTTATATTTTGATGTAACACAACTTTAGCTTGTAATTAATGCATGTAACTCCTCATTCTTCTATAAATAGGATTACACTGTTAGAAAAGGAGAAGAGACCAACAGATTATAAGCCAAAACTCTATACAAACAATTCTTCATATTAATGAAATCTCCACTGTGGATGTAGGGTCCGGTGTCGCTCGAATTTGGCTGAATCACGTTAAAAACACCGTGTTCCCCCCTTTCTTTCTTCCTCTCGGACCATCTCCTTCTACACTTCAGAGGTAGCAATTAGATCCCCGAACTCCTCCCGTTGGCTGAATTTTGGGACTGTCTGTACGAACCAAAATCTGATGTCAATATTTTGCCACCGTCTGTGGGGACCATTTGCTCTCTGAAGCCTCCATTGCAGCTCAACAATGGTGAGAGGAAGAACTACTCGGAGCTTGACCACTTCGGCCCTCCAACCAACAGACACCCCTGTGGTGGGGGCTCACCAATAGTCTACTGCTACTCCTGAAATTCTAGAGGCTCAAACGCCCGGTCAACCCTATCCAACACTCGAAAGCATGGTAAGAGAGCTAGTTGAAACTGTCAAAGCACTGATATAGGCCCAAGTTTAGAGCATGCAAAATCAAGAGGAGATCATGACACAGCTCTAGCAGCTTCGTAAAAAGGCTCAGAAGGAAACCCATAAAGATCATAATAGTCAGTATTTGAGGGGCTCGCAACGAGCAGGGAGCTCCACCCCTTAGTATGAGACACGCAATTGGACAATAGAGGAAATCCTCTGCAAGCTTGAATGACTAGAAGAGCATCCGTAGCCTTAGAGCCACCTCCCTCACCACGAGGAAAGTTCTTTATTTTCTGTGGAGATCAAGATGCGACCTCTCCCACAGAAGCTCAAAATGCCTGTGATCTTGCTATATAATGGGAACAACGAACCGAGCGACCACTTGGACACATTCAATACCCAGATGGACCTCTAGACAGTCAACCCCCTGGTGAAGTGCCACGTTTTCCTGTCACATTGGGGGGAACACCTCGAGCATGGTTTTGACATCTCTCGGCTCGCAGCATCGATAGCTGGGAAGAGTGCTAAAAGAAATTCATCGATCAGTACCAGGCATTAAAGAGATAGCTTGCACCCCTTTGCCATCTAGCGATGATCTTCCAGTGCAAGGGTAAGTCACTCAAGGACTACGTAGCTCGATTTAGGCATGAAGCCAACTCGGTAGAAGACCCTTCTGAGGAAAGTATCTTGACAATGATCTCAACGGGACTTCATAAAGATGAAAAGTTGTACAGAAGCCTCTACAAGTCCCCAGTTTGAGACCTCACTGAACTCTATGAATAGGTTTCCAAACAAATAAGATGGGAAGAAACCTTCGGAATGGAGGAGCCCAAGCATAGAGTGGGCCCCAGTGGTCCCACTGTGAGCAAAAAGAGGGGCAGTGAGAGTCACGATGACCTCACTCCTTACCTCATGAAAAAGGTGAAGCCTAAGCGACTTGGAGGCCACTTTGAAAACTACAGCATTTTGTCCAATACACAGGATAGAATTTTTGCCATAGAAAAGAACAACGAGGACTTCGGAAGGCCCAGACCAATGAGGGCACCCATCAAGTCCAGAGACTAAAGTAGATTTTGTGCCTACCCCAAAGAGGCTGGACATATCACCTTAAAATGTCAAGCACTAAAAGATGCCATCGAAGATCTCATCAGAAGAGGCTGACTACAGGATTATATGGTAAGATCGCTTGGACAGCGCACTCAATAAGCTCAACGAGTTATCACCCAAGAGCCTGAGCCCTTCATCAGAATCATATTCTAATCCTGTAACATTCGTTTATTATCAATGGCGATAAGTTGTATCAACTACTGAATGCCGAATCAATATAAGTTGCCAATTTGCCAAGAAGACATTATCTAGACAAAGAATTTTCCCTTCATCATTGCAACGGATTCATCCGGGGGTGAGATGGTATAAGGCCTATGCCATCGATACATCCAAAGTAAGCCACATTCTATGAATTGTGACCAAGGGAATGAATTCCCCGATCATTGAGCAACAAGCTTGTTGTTTCACTGAGCAACGAGCTTGCTATCTCGTTGAGCAATGAGCTTGCTGCCTCGCTGAGCAACAAGCTTACTGCGAGACTGAGCAATGAGCTTGCTGTCCCACTAAGCAACAAGCTTACTGTGAAACTGAGCAATGAGCTTGCTGTGGTACGGACGTGTGATCCTACTTGGAAAATGACTTTTCACCTCATCACAACCAAATAAGTCCGCGGGCCTACCCCGACAGCATTTTCAAATTAAGCAAAAGACGGCCAGCCTGTCACATAGCATAAACATCAGAACGAACTTGTCGCAGCTCTCATGGACACATAGCCAGCATGCAGCTAGAAAATCACGGTTTGTACACCTAATTTCTCATCAGTCATAGCTCGCATGTGACCTGACCCTTACTCACTGAAAGCAACTAGAAACAAATGTAGAAAACTAAAGCACAGTCGATTGGCCAAAGGAACATTTCATTAATCATTAAAAATGTACATACATCGATGCACCAAGCATCCGTTACAACATTCAAAAGAAGAAAAATACAGCAAAAAGGCCCCATCTAGCGAGGCAAAATTACATCAGAAGAAGAAATACAAAAACAAAGGTGAGAAGCTCTAAGGCCCAACACTACCATTCCTGTAAGAAGAGCAGAAGGCCAGCCACCAGTCAGTGGGCTCCCGCTTGCAAGAAGGACAATAGCTTCCAGCTACTCTTACTTATTTTCCTCTGACGGGTCCTCCTAAGCCAGACCTAGAGCAATTCAAAAAGTCATAAAAAATCTAGCTGGCCAGGTAGCAGCACTACAAGCAATGCCGAGGAAAGTGATTCGGGATCAGCACAAGATCCCCCAAGAGCCCGCCAGACGTATCTTGCGAAGGAGCCACATGCAACAGGCCATTCATGTCTCAACCAGCTTCGTTAGAAGCCTAGACACCAAAATGTAAGAGGCTCGTGAGTCTCCTCCATCGAACTCCTTTGAGGTAAAAGGAAGGAACTCCCCAGACTATAAAAAGACCTACTCGGCCCTTTGAAGGATCCAGAAGATATCTAGTTCGATCTTCATCCTACGATTCGAAATGAGTGCTAATGCCACGCCAACGGCCAAAAATAACAAATAAAAGAAAGCATGGCCTAACACAAATGGAATGACATCTGACATGACAATCTGATCAAGTAAGGATACTGACTGGAGATACAAATCAAGCCTAAAAAACTTGTAACTCCCAATTCGTAAAGCAAATTGAGAGTTATGGGGCTTATGTTATAGGCAAAAAATGACCTCAAGAGATCGCGACAGACCCAAGGTCAGATCGCCCAACTTGCTAAAGACACCTGGTAAGCCCCACCTCGCTTGCTACAGAATAGCGATATAGTGAGGTGACCCTAAGGCCAGTTTGTCAAGCAGTCGACCATTTTGCTTGAGCCCGCTACCTCACTACAGCAGCACTAAGCTCGCTATAGCGATTCGCATAATGACCTCAAGCTAGGAATCCCAGCTTGGTTTGCCAAGCACCTCGCACAATAAAGCAGCACTAAGTCACGGATGCAGACAAATACGAGTCCACAGCCGACCAAGAGGGCCCATCCCACAGCCTATATCCTGCAGCAGTCGAATTATAGTCTTTTACTGTCTTTTTCATTTATATTTTAATGTAATACAAGTATAGCTTGTAATTAATGCATGTAACTCCTCCTTCCTCTATAAATAGGATTACATTGTTAGAAAAGGAGAGGAAATTGTAGATTCTAAGCCAAAACTCTATACAAACAATCCTTCATATTAATGAAATCTCCACCATAGATGTAGGGTCCAGTGCCGCCCAGATTTGGTCGAACCACGTTAAAAACACCGTGTTCCCCCTTTCTTTCTTCTTCTCGGACCATCTCCTTCTACACTTCAAAGGCAGCAATTGGATCCCTGAAATTCGACGTTAACACTTATCAAGAAGATTTGTGATATAAAAAACTTGTTTTGTTTGAGATACCATTATGAATGGTTCCCCTTTATGACCCTCTCTATTAAGATTTTACTAACATGAACCATAATTTATCGGCTTGGATGTCGTTGTTATTCTTAACCTATTTACATGAAACATAGGCACCTTAAATTTAATGTAGTCAAACTCTTATATGTCTTCAATGACCTCATAATATGACATGATCGCGTATACACGATTTTTATCTTTGAAACTAGAAACATGTATTGATTGACCAGCCAAAGTAATTTCACTATTTTGCATAATGCTAATGTTATCATGTCCTTTTGTGTAGAAAGAATACCCATTGATATCATATTCACGATAAGATAAGACCTCTATGCTAGGTTTGTAGGCTAATCATCTTATAGTTTCAAAAACATCATTTAGTGTTTATGCTAATAGAAAACGAACTTGATTTTGGAACCTAGTGATGAAGGAGTGGTTATACTTAGCTTGTACCCACTATTCATTCTTTCGATGATTCTACTCTCTTATAAGGGTCATATGCTTATCCAAGTAAACCTTCACTTCTTCACTATTATACAGGATGTAAAGGTGTGCTTGCACCAATATTTTATGACTAATGCTCACTGTTTGGGTCCCCAGTGTACTCTTACATGCAATTCTTCGTTCGTGATAAGACTTGGAAATTTTGATAGCCTTTGTATTTGATAAGTATTCATTGCAAAACTCAACAACCTCTTCAGCTACGTAGCCTTCAACAATACATCCTTAAGTCGATGTCAATTCCTCACATACCCTTTTAGGATTTTTGCTCAAGTGGGTACATCCATCTCAAATAAGTTAGTCCACATAATTTTATCTTTCTCACTAAATAAACAACCATATACACCATGATGTCAAAAAAGGAAAGTGGAAAATATATCTCAAGTTGATATACTGTAACAACAACTTCCCTTTGCAAGTTATCCAATTTCTCAGGATTAAAGACTTTATTACATATTACATTAAAAAAAAAGTCTAGTAACAATATGTCTCATATGTTTAGGCAATATCAGTTAGATAGCCACCAGTAATAGTTGTTATATCAAAGCATGACAATCATGATATTTCAAACAAATTAATTTTAAATCTTTCATTGAAATAAGGCTTTTGATATTTGAAGAATACCCCTGCGGCTCCTTAACACTATGTAGACACTTACAAAAACTTGTTTTCTCCTTTCTAGACATAGTATGACAAGCAAGAGGCAAGTATATATGTTACCCTTCTTTGCTAATGCTTATTCCTTTTGTATTGCCATTTTGACCAAGTGAAGTCTAGCTTTGACTCCATTTTTTGTATTACCTGATATATTCAAGAGCATTCCAATGAGATTATCATAAATATTTTTCTTATATGCATCACATCAAGATTATATCTCACAAACAAGATTTATTAATATGAAAGATCAAAGAATATGGATATCTTTTTTCATAAAGTCTTATCACTAATAGGTATATAGAGTTTGCTAAAAATGGCAGTAATATTTTTCATCCGTTCATAAATCTAGTCCCCCATTAATAGCATTGAAGTTTTTCCCTCCTCTAGTGACCTATTGCAAGCCTTTCTTTATCCACAATAATGGTGGGACTGAAGGAGAAATATCCAGTGATTGAGATATAATGTCTTCTTTCCATGCTTATGTTAACAAGAAGATGTATCATTCTCATAAATAGGGCATGCTTTATATCCTTTGACACTATATCCAGACAAGTTTCCATAAGTTGAGAAGTTATTTATTGTATAAAAGAGCAAGACATGCAATTGAAAAGACTTAATGATATGCATCAAATACTGGCATACCTTCATTCCATATCATTATCAAGTTTTCAATAAGCGTTGTTAAAAAGACATATATATCATTTCCTAGTTGCTTAAGGCTCCAAATCATCAATGACAATATTATATATTTACAATTCATACATAATCAAGGAGGTTGATTATAAATCACCAACAGAACATGCTGTGTGCTATGTTTTCTATTTAGGTCATCATAAGAGTTCATTCCATTTGTATAAAGTCCAAGTCTAAGGTTTTTGGCTTCACTATCAAATTTAGGGAATAATGAATCAAGTGTTTTCCATTGAGGAGAATCGATTGGATGTTAAAGCTTGTCATTACAAATCATCCGATTTACATGCCATGTTAAGTTCTTTACATCTCTTACAATAGTAAACATGTATTTAAACTTTAGTATTATTGGAAGATATCATAACACCTTAGCTAGAGTCCCTTCATTTTCACAACATTATTCTTCTTTAATCTGTATAATGATGCCTTACATTTTAGACACTTAAGCAAACTTTTGTACTCTTTTCGATATAATATATAATCACTTAGGCAAACACGTATCTTTTTATACTACATATCTATTGGGCACAAGATTTTCTTGGTCTCTTAAGTATGATTCAGAAGTTCATTACATCTATGAAACAAATCTTTCAACACTTCAAATAAGGCCATAAAACTCTTATCACTTCACACATCCTAGCTTTCAAGTTGAACAATCTCAATATAACAAATAAACATGTAAATTTAATACAACTTGGATGCCAAGGCTTTTCTACATCATTTAACAAGATTTCAAGAATATGTGGTCACTTAATAAAATTATCTTCAACATCATCCACTATATCTTTCAATTGATCATCTAAACCTATATCAATTTCATCATCTTGGTACCCTCCCTTGTGTTGATAACTACTGACATACTAGACAATTCACTTTCACCATAGTATATCCATCATGTATGCCCTTTATCAATGCCATGAATAAATAAATGATCTTTTTCTTCCTTGAATTTCATTCTCTTAACACAATAAAATCTCACACAAAAATACCTAATTAGCCTATTACTATTTGTAGCATGCTGATCAATAGCAAATTTAATAAACTCCTTAACCCTGTTTGCATATTCTTCACTTAATCGATCATAAGACATCCACCTATAATCCATGACTATCTAATCTAAATTTTGACCAATACATAAATTAATAAATAATTTTGGATGAATTTAATTTGAAAAATTCTTAAATTATAGAAATATTTCATTTTGTTCTAAATTTCAACAAATACAAAAGTTAACCAATCATGGATGACCTTGAATTATTTGAAAAATCCTAGAATTATTTGATCGCAGTGTGTCGAGGTCGATCGAATTAGAAATTTATGAACTGAAGCTACCTAAACTAATTTGTAGCATAGGCAACCTAGGTCGAACCCAAGGACCATTTTAAGATGATTATATAAATGATATTAGGAGCTAAATTGGGGGGGTTGGCAGAATTAAAACTAAGCTAAACTACACTAACAAAAACATGCAACCAATCAAGGAACCAACTAACTTGAGATTAATGCATCCTTGGTCACTTAATGTTCATTCAATTGATGAAAAATATAATAAGAAGCCTTAAAATGATTAATGAATCTATCCTAAGCGGTCAAGATTCAGCCAATAAGCAAACACATCAAAAGCTTAATGCATTGCTAGTTCTCCTATCCTCTTCCTAATGTAGATCATGAAGCCACAATCATATAATATCTAAATTAAATAAAGCCATTAAACACAGATATTCAAGGCCAAATAGAGAGGAAATAGAAAATAAATGGCTAACAATTAAATGTAGAATGAAAGAACAAAATCTCTTCATTAATCTTCAAGTTTTGCAACCCCTTGGACTGGTTACAGAGCTAGCCTTCCATAAAGGCCGAAAATATAAGAAAAAATGGAAGAAAAGAGGGAGAGCAAAAGCTTACTCTCTGCCTTTGAAAACTACTCTAAGAATACACTAAAAGCACAAGCAAAAAGTCTCTAAAAAAATGGTTCTCCCTAGGTAAAAGGAAGGAGGCAGAAAAACTAGTGTAGTAGGTCCACTTTCTGCCATTTGCTGTTGCCTGTCCTTTTTGCAAGCTATATGTTTATTTGTAGGCTGCATTCCCGCTTTTTATTCTCTCTTTTGTGTCTCCAACTAGCTAGCTATGGGCTGGAGTAAAGGGTGTTGCATTTGGGCTCAAGCTCATGTCAATTAGGGCCTTAAAAGTTCAGTTCTGCATCAGCCCATTTCTACAGCAATTCTACCCATGAATTGCATTCTATATTTTACGCCCAAATTGCTGGAATTTGGTTTGGAAGCCTTCATGAAAGTTGTGGCATTATGTCTTAGCTTCCATTTGGGCTTAGCTTCACCTCAATTAGACTTGTATATCTCCATACATGGTCTAATAAGTGCACTAAGGTTGGCTGCTCAGGATAGTATTCAGGCAGCATTCTAGTCTTAACTTCCACTCAAAATTCAGGTAACCAAATGCATGATTCAATCTTGTAGGTCTTCATAAAAGTTGTAGATATATCTCTTAGCTTTCCTACAAGATAAGAATAACATCAATTAGACAAGTATAGCTCAAGATATGGCTAAAACACAAAAACTGCTCAAAATTGGCCAATTATGTAGAATTTTCCAAATGATGCCAATTGACACAAATTCACAAATACATACTAACACAGCTGAAAACATGTCATTTTAGACCTTAAAATGCTAAGTATGAGGATAAATAGATGTATTAAATATTGTGTTATCATTATTCCACCAAAAATATTTCAATGTGTCATCGTAATCATGATTAACATTTTGAACTATGATTTGTGATTATGATCATACCCATAGGGCAATTGCCTAAAATATTTTGAATTTAAGCGATTCTAATAATAATTTAAACTATCTTTTGTGATCATGATCTCACGCTTTTAAAAAGTGCCAAAGAGTTTTCACTTTAGGATGATTCGATCCAAAATTAAAAAATAATTAGGGCACATAATTAAACATAATCAACACATAATTCATCTCATCTAAATAACATCAATAATTAATAAAATTAAAAAAGAAAAGCAGTTGTTACCTAAGAGTAAAGAGAGCATAAGATAAAGAACATCGGTTCAAACTATCTAGAGAGGGAGAATAAGAGTGAGTTAGGTTTTTATGATTGGCAAAAGAGTGATAGTGATTCAGCCTTTAAATCATTGAAGATGGAAAGGAAAAGAGTTAAGATTTTAAATTAGTAAGAGAGCGAAAGTGATTATTAGTTTTGTGAAATTTTTTTATAAATACCAGACTTTTGACATCAATTTTTAGTAAAAATTAACATCTTAATTTTCATTTATATGCTATTTCCTGCCACCATGTCTTATTTATTTTAAATTATTTTTGTCTATTTTATTTTTTAGATAATATATTACAATTTTCATAAATAAATTATTAAAAGGCTAACTATTTTTTAAATTATTTTGTCTATTAAATAATGCTTAAAATTTGAATTATTTTATCTAATTGAATAGCATTAAATTCTTGAAATATTATTTAATCTTAGTAAATGAAACTATTTGATAAGGAATAGAAAAAATAATAATTAGAAAATAATTTTGTTCATAAATAAAATTAAACAAACTAATTCGTGTTTTAACAAAATGCTTAAAGAAAAAGAAACATCTATATTATTACATCTAATTAATGATTAAAAAAATATCTCTTATATTATATCTAATTAAAATATATGGAGACTTTAAACATCGATTTTTGTTAAAAATCTGATGTCATTTCTTTTAAATTGTCTTTTTTGAAAAATAGATATATAATATTATATCTAATAATTTTTATTTTGAACATCAATTACTATGTTGAAATTAATGTGTAAGGAATTAAGGATGTCAATTTTTGCTAAAAGGAAATCGATGTTATTTCTCTTAATTTATCCTTTTTTTTTAAAAAAAAATAAGACATCTAATGTATTACAAAACATTCAATATATTACAAAAAATATAATATGTTACAATTATTTAGCAAAATAGAGTAGGAGAAAGTCAACCCATTGATCTCAAATATGGTTAATTTCAACTTGAGTGTATGGACTAATATCTCCTCCAAAGTATTACCAAAGTCAAAAAATATAACTCATATGTTGTCACTCAATCTGCTAAATATAATTAGCACCTTCAAAAATAAAAAAGAAACTATTTGCATATAATCATAGATCCTAATATTCATAAGTCTCGTTATATATATTGATGAAATGCGATATTTCTATATAAATGTGTGGAGACTTTAGACATTGATTTTTATTAAAAAATTCAGATGGTTTCTTTTAGCATGTGTTTTTTTTTTTTAAAATATATCTAATATTACATCTAATTTAAAATGTGCGGAGACGTCAATTGTTGTTAAAAAAAACTGACATAATTTCTCTTAACATGTAATTTTTTAAAGAAATGAATATCTATAATATTACATCTAATTTGAAATTGAGACATCAATTTTCTTTAAAAATTCAATTTCATTTCTCTTAACTTGTCCTTTTTATATTATATGTAATAATTTCATTTTAGACATCAATTAATATGTTGAAACTAACTCGTAATTATTAAAGTCGTTAGCTTTTATTAAAAAATTGATGTCATTTCACTTAACTTTCTTTTTTTTTTATTAAGAAAAACATATAATTCATTACAACACCTTTAGTACATAACAAAAAAATTCAATTATATATGAATTCTATATATTAGAAAACATATAACTTGTTACAATTATTCAATACAATAGTGCAGGAGAAACCCAGCCCACTAATCTTGAATGTGTTCAATTTTAGCTTAAGTGTAAAGACTGATATACACAAAGTGCTATAAAAGTCAAAAAATGGGTTGCCATTTTTTTTGCAATGATAGAATCATTTTTTGCAAAACAAATATACATATAACAAATCACATATCCATATATCATGGAGCAATACCATAATTTATGTAACAAAAATCTCAACAAATCTAAATCAGACTATTATAACTCCCGTGAATTGCGGTCTTTTTCATTTGAGTGATTATGTTACTTATGTGTCTCATTATAAACTATCCACACTTCACATTTCCTTGTTGAAGATGACATCACAACAAATTAAATATGAAATTACTTAGATTATTATAAAAGGTATTCAAGATGATTAAAGAACTTACTTGTACGGTGATCCATCTTGTGTTAGTCTTTTTCCTATGGTCGCTCATGTAAAAATAAATCTTATAACACCTATTTAATCTAATTCATACAAGAAACCAGTACATTAATAAAGGAAATCATATATAATATAAATCTTAAAACTAAATTTCAATTTACAAAATAACTCACAATTTAACTAGGGTGTTGATATTCTTGCACAACGGATGTCCCAAGGGATCAAGCTAATAAATAACAAATCTTTTTATATAAATCATGCACAGCATCCAATGATGCCTGTAATAACAAAGTATCAAATAAGTAATAATAAAATATCAAATATTACATTAGATACTTACAACTTGATAAAAGGTGTAAAAACACATTGTTCTTTTTTGTTAGGACTCCCAAGATATATATTGTTTTATCGCTATAGGTGGAGCTTATTGGTGCAAGTAATTGTGGATATAGAAATCCATAGGCATCCAATCCCTTGGTCTCATAGTCACGATACAGAAATCTTTATAAGGAAATAAAGGAAATGGTTAACAATCATAATGCAAAAGCTTAACAATCATGATGTAAAAGCGTTTACAAGGAAATAAAGAAAATGATTAACAAAATACTTTGAACTATATAATTATATATAAAATTATGAATTGAAACTTAAAGGTAAACTCATATTTTAAAAAGTTAGATGCAAGATATATTTATCTCTTTCATGATTAAGAATTGTATGATGTCATCCTTGTCACAAAATTTTTACATTCATTACTTATGACCTTAGCATCCATGCAAATTTGGATAAAATTGTCATTTGTCATCTTTTTAGTCACAACAGGTAATTTTATCCTTGGTTCAATAAAAAGCATCTCTTAGGTTTAAGTTACTTGAGCCAATTGAGTCATTGATTATTTTGTCTGCTTACTCTCAACATCCTAGGCCTCATACTTTTTTTGCCCACTCTTTTCTTGGTAAGATGTCTCATTGACATATGTAAAATTATGAAATCTAGATATTAGGAATATAGTAAAATTGGGACTTTAAAAAAATTTACTCATTAGATAGAAAATGATACCTCTATAGCTGAAGTGATAAGACTTTTTAGCCATGCCTTGTAAATTCTAATCACTTAGCCCACTATCCCTAGTTCATCCGTTAGCACCGATAGTTTTGCACTCTAATCCAGTGGGGTGTCAATGATAACCTTTGTTTAATTGCCCAAAAAGATGTTAACAGTGGAAGGTGTGATTGTAGAAAACCCTTCCATATGCTAGTATATGGTCCATGAGAGCCAAAGCTAAAAGATATTTGGCTTCTTCCTATATAGACAAAAAAAAATAAATTAAAAAAGTTATATTGTTATTTTTCATAGAAAATATTAGAAATTACTTACATAATAAAGAAAGTTTAAGCTTTCAGTGATAGTCATTTACCTTCGATAAATCTGCAAATGGGTCAAGATCTCTTGAGCAGCTAACTTTCACGCTATTAGGTGGGGGAGGAGGGTGCATCTCTACCTTATCTTTTATGGGCATCGGGTCTGTGAGTGGCTACATGCCTATCTTCTAAATGTAGGTCACTATTTTTCGATCAAAGATTTCTTCCATCTCGATCGAGTTTCCTACCTTACTTGTTGTGTCACTCATGTAGTACACTACAAAAAAAAAAGGTTTTTGGCGACCGAAATTAGCGACCAAAAAATTCATTCGCTAATTGAGACCGAATTGCCACTGCATTGCGGTTGGTTAGGCGAGGAAAATTTGGAAGGTATAGCCACTGAATCAGCGACCGAATAGTTTGGTGGTTAATATTTTAGTCAATATTCGGTGGCTGAGTAGTGACAAATAGTGGAAATAATAATTTTGTTTTGGAAAGGCTTTTGAGACCGAATATTTCGGTCGCTGTATCAGGTTTAGCGACCAAATATTTCGATCGTAATTTTTTAATGACGAAATTAAAACTTCGTCGTAGTCCTCCATTTGCCGGCCCCAACCCTAATCCTGCTTA